>JANSTS010001226.1:5309-86268 GCA_026546915.1 Sylvicola fuscatus
CTCATGGGTTGATAGAAGCATGTGTGGAACATGGTTTACAATTGAAGCGGCCTTTTCCGCATGCATAAGCCCAAAATACCACGAAAATGGTTGTTTGTTGGTAGGCGACAACAGAAGTTGCGCAACAACAATTTGCATTCTACAATATGTCATTGAGTGCTTGCATTCAAATTGCAGCGCTGAATTTTATTGCGTGCGCCTCCCAATAGTTAAATGATTCCCCAACGCTGCAGTCTGTGGCTTGTCGCTGCCACAGCATGCACTGCACATAAATACATGCATGTCCGACCACAAATTGTAATTCCATTAAATCTATTACGCGCTGCATGTTGTGCGAGCACCATCAATTCACATAGGAATGGGCCGGCAACAGCGATTCAGCGCCATTTGGCTCATCAATCGTCACACAGCTGAAATGTCTTTCGATACAAATTAGTATGCAATAAACTTGTGATACCGTTGGCTAGTCATTTTGAAAATGAGAAAGAAGACGATTCCAAGTCGTAAAGAAAGTGGAAATGTTCTTCTCTTCCGAGCGTATTTGGCTTGGCTGGCATTTGACCTCATTTCAGGTAACCGATGGCGTATCAACATATGACAACAAATGACTGCTGCGGAAAATAGATGAATAAAAGGCAAGAAATTGAGGTTGTGATTTCAATGTTAATTTACACGATACGTTAAATTAGCAATACTATCATAATTTTATTTTGATAATGATTTTCAATTTCTAAATTCTGTGTTGAAATGGAAGTGATCTTTTCACTTATGTTGTCATTTTGTAACCTGACGCTGCTGTGGCTGCCTTTTTCGGTGATCCAGGTAACTGTGACGGACCCAGAAAATAGGCGGTTCGCTCATCCATTAGACATTGCTTTTGTTTTTTCTGAAATTGTTTTATAAACCAAATATTATGTATTTGAATATTAAAAGTTTTTTTTTTTAATTACCAATTTAATATTTTCTTGTTTTGCTTCTAATAAACAGCGCTTTAAATCCTCGATTTCAGTGTCTTTAGATTTATGTTCAAAATCAACGGCTTCTACTTCAGCAGATAGAGCTTTAAGTTTCTTTGTCTTAGCTGTTAAAGCACGTCTTGTGCAATTAAGCTCTTTCTTAATTTCCTGGGTCGGAAGAGTTTCAGCGAACTTTTTCAGATTTGAATACATTTCTTGTGCTTCTTTGAGGGTAGCATCTTTTTCTTGAACCATGACACTTTGCGACAGAATAATCCTTATCGATAAAGAAATCAAATATAAAGTAAGTTCAAGTATAAGGTAATAAGTATAAAGCTAAATCACTTTTGTTGGGTCTGAATTTTCTCAATCAAATCCATTTTGTTTGGATCTTGTCCACTAAGCTTACGCCATCGGTGGATATTCATAGGCGTGGACATTTCTTCCTCAAGTGCTTTCGCTCTCACGCGTTCTTTAAGTAGTTCACGATTCAATTGCAGTACCTCTTGTCGTTGATCAGCTGTGTTCTGCATACTGCGAGCCAACAAGTTCCTTTGCGCCATGAGACTTTTTACTTCGGTTTTTAATAACTTGATATCACTTATTCGTTCATTGTACTGAGTTTCCCCTGTTTTAATAAAATACAATCATAAACATGATCTGTGACAATCGAAAAGAATTACCTCTATCCAATGCAATTTGCATTGTGCTTATTATTTCGTTAAGGTTCTTTATATCAGTCAATTTATTTGTGACTGTAGTTTCTAGTTTTCCATTATCATTTTCTAAGCTTTGAACCCGTTTGTTCAAAGAAGCAATTTCAGACTCGTTCTTGGCGATAATTTTATTCAAACGAGCACATTCGTTAGTCTTCTCCTTTAATTCAGTTCGCGTGTGCTGCATTTGAACATTTAACTGTTGGAGCTCGCTTGTTAGTTTGTGTTTGTCCTTGTCCAGTCGATCGATATGTTTGCCCGCCTGAAGTAGTTCGTGCTCCAGACGGCCAATGTCTTCTCTTAATTGGTCATTCGATTCCATCGACATTCGGTATGCCTCCTTTAATTCTAGATGTTCCCCTGTGAGGGCTTGCAAATCACGGCGCAAATTATTGCGTTCAGTCTTTGTTATTTCATATTCGTACTCTGTTTCAGCAAGCTTTTTCTTCGTTTCGTCCAATGTGTTCTGCAAGTCGCGAATATCGTTGTTTTTAAGGAATATGTCGCCTGTCGTGAATTAGGTTTCACGGATTAAAAAATTCATATTCATCATATCATATTCTAAAAACCTATACTCACCTTCAAGATCTTCAACTTTGGCATTCAACATTTTAATCTCTTGTGATTTGCGATCTCGATCCTTCTCCAAATCATGGATTTGTTGCAATTGCTTTGCCGTCGCGACTTCATATGCTCTTATCTCGTTCTGTAGCGACGCTAAATGCTGCTCATGCAATTGCAGCAAGTCAGCCTGATCACCAATTACACTATTAGCCTTCTGCAAATTTCTGCTCATAAGATCTCGCTCACGAATCAGCTTTTCGGCATATTTGTTAGCAGCATCAAAAGCTCTTTTATTAGCATCTTGCTCTTTTTCAAATGTAAATATTAAATTTTTGGACTTAGTCAGTTCTTGATTTAAAGAACTGTTTGCCATTTCAGTCATCATTAGTTTTTTCATGCACGATTCTCGTTTTTTAATCATTGAAACAACTTCCAGCTCAAGTTTGTTACTTTCGCTCTCCTTTAGTTGTAAAAGCGCCACTGCCTGTTTCAATTCAATGTCAATGTTAGTTTTTTCGCGCTTTATCAATTCTAAATTATTTTTAGTTTTCGTAAGCCTGGCCGATATAGTATTGTGATTCACAGTTAACGCCTCAAATTGAGATCTTAGCGTTTGTAAATCTTGTGTTGTTTTCTGCAAATTCTTATTGTGTGTTTCAGCTTGCGATTTTGCTAAATCAGCCTCTTCCGTTTTCAGCTGCAGATCATCTTGTGTAGCTTCTAACCGTTCCTTTAGTTCATCCATTGCCCGTTTTTCTTTAAATGCTTCCGTCGAGGTTTCGTCTAGATACTTGTACAGCTCCTTGTTCTTCTTCTCCAATTCCGTGGCTTTCATTTGCAACTCGTTAGTGTAGATGCGTTGGAAGTGTAACTTTGTTTCCAGTACTTCAACTTCCCCAGCCAACAAATCTCGTTCCCGATAGATGTCATCTTGGACATCTTTTCCCTTTGCCCTTGGATATAGGCCAAATATGTAAGATTTCATCAAATCCATTGAGCATTTTACCTATACTTACTCAGTTTCAGCATCATCCTCGCCATCTGGCTGCAATTCCTTTTTTAATTGTTCGACTTTAAGTTTTGATGCAACTAAAAGATCTTGTGCAGTTTGTTCACGCATTTGTGCTGTATCGCGTTGTTTCCATGCGTCACCTTTTATGCGTATCCAAATTTTCTTTCATTGCTTTATACAAGAAGAACGGTAAATTATCAAAAAACCTACCGATTTCATTATTTAAACGAGTTATAGTATCTTGATCCAATTGCGCCTTCATCATTGCTGCTGCCACTTTACTGACAGACTCAACAACTTCCTGATGCATTTGTATACTTCGCTGTTGTTCCTCATCTAATGTCTTCTTAAGTTGACTGCCGAGTGCTAGAAGACGTTGAAAATCTTCTGCCAATGCATATTGCTGTTCTCCTTGAAGATCCTTTACAATATCAGTGGAACGGGTCACAACTTCTTCAAAGAACTCATTTGTTATCACATCTGGCACTAAAGATTCCTCTTCAGCTGCGGCATCCCCGCCTTGCAAATCATCTCCCTCATCATCCATTGTGGGTATAAATATTTAAATGGTTTTAAAATAAAATTGTTTTACCAAGAGACACAAAACTATTCGACTGTCAAAAAGATCCCAAACAATCTTGAAACACAATGCAACGCTATTTTTGAGTCAGTTTGTCCAGTCACTATGCAACATAAACAAATTGATTAAACAATAAATAATCCGTAAAATAGCTATGCAGTTAAATGTGGATTGTACATATTTCAAAACAACCTGAAAATACACCTTGGCAACAATCCTCAGGTGCGGTAAGAAATCACAACAAAATATTGTACTTTAACAATGTACTACTTAAGTATGTTATCAAAGACAAGAACCATACATAGCCTAAAATAAAACAAAATATTTGTTTTTTAAATTTCATTATATTAATGCATAAAATGGTTTTGTTATAAATTCAGACAATCAAAAAAATGGAACAGTTAAATGCATCTTAAGGTTATAACCACTAACTGAGTGTGCAAAAACTTTTCCGGCAAATAATTGAACTAAATGATTACATATTTTTGAGTGCACCACTAAAAATATCAAATAATCAGGATCAAATGAAATTTCGTTTATCATGTCAATGTTTAAAGATTCATTTAAAAATGTCCCGAATGAATGCACTGGCCATAGCAACTTGTAAACATATTATGGTCAAACTCATTCAAATATTGATTAATAATATTATATACGGCAGGAAATAAACATTTTAGAACACATTTCGATTTTTACTTGTAAAAAATTCGTTAAATTTGATTTAATTATGAATTTTTCACAGTCTGATTCAGTTGCACTTTTTGAAAGTTGCCCTGCGGATTTATTTTGGATTTATATTACAACATTTTTCTATATACAAAAAAACAAAGGTGCTAATTTTTTATAAAGAAATATAATGTTCATTTCCTAATTATACAGATTTTATCTAGATTCCTTTTAAATCCTGGTCAATCTCAAGTATAACATTGATGTTTAGTTTCAATACAAAAAATATTTTAAAAGCACTAAACAATTAAAAAATTTAACCATTCACAAACTATATTAAAGGAGAACATAAATCATTAAAAACATAAAACAATGTATAAAGTATAAGCGAATTTTGCCCTAATCGTTTGATAAACTTTCCTTTCGAGAAAAAGTTCCTCAAGAACAAAAATTCGCAGTGTTCTGTAACTAAATTTACTTTTTTTTTATATTTAACATTCAAAGAGGCGTTTAAGTCGCTACCACGATGACATAGCAACCGTCGCAGACGCGCACAGCTTTATTGAGACCGAATTTGGGTAGCGGCGTCGAAAAGCTAGAACACATGTTGCAGAATACGCCGCCACAATTGCGGCAATGATGTCTTCGTCGGAATGTGGTGAACAAAAGAGCGCATGACATACAGCGCGGCGCCTCATCATCGGGCACCCAACGAGGTGGCGTCTCAATGTTATTATTTACACTACTACTACCATTGCTACTGTTACTACTACGATGCTGGTACGCTGACCCAACTGCATTGTTCCCATTTGTATTGCTCTCCGGTTGAAAGGAGGAATTTGGTGGTCGTTGTGGACTGTTTGTGTGGGAGCGTGTCGTTCGCTCGTTGTTGCTGCTACTTACTAAACTAGGACTACTACCGTTTGTTGGAGGACAGCGACGATTCCGTTGCTGTTGATTATTGTCTAAATTCTGCTCATCATCATCCTCATCCAAGCTGGATGATTGTCGTTGGTGTCGCGTGCTGCCGTGCAAACGCGTTTGCTGCTGTTGCCTGATCACCTCCTCATCGCCAAGGCTGCGACTTCTTTCAACCACATGTCGACTGACGCCACTATTTCCGAGATGAGGTGTGTCCGCTTCGAGGCTGGCACTGCGTTCGCCACGTACTATATTGCCGCTATTTCCATTTAGAAATACGGAGTCCGACACCGTCTCCGGATTCACCTCTTCGGCGGAGTAAATACTTTGATTAGAGCCGGCATTCTCCTGAATTACGTCGCTTTCGCTGGCGCGAAATTCAAACATGTCTGATTCCTTGGATTTATCGCAGATGTGCAGGTCCTCTTCAGGTAGCTGTGGTGACATATTCATTAGAAAAACACTGCGAAGAATTTGGCGAAGATCGGATGCAAAGTTGGTTTGCAGTTGATCGGCAACTCCGGCTATGCAGACAAACAGTCGATGCAGCATGTTTTCGGTGCTCCTAAAATCAAGAAAATGGGGTTAGAACTGGGTGTGCCTAAAAAGAGCAAGTAGACTTAATAGGCACAAATAGGGAATATTTGTATAACGAAAAATCAATAGACAAAAGTGTAAGACAGATTGCGTGATTTTAGTTTTATTCGCGGTCCGGTTGTGCTTTTTTCTTCTTCAATGGTGTTGCGTGCCAAATAAAATGACTCACTTTTCGTCAATGAAATAAAGTTATCTTAATTTTTAGAAGTTTTTAAAAAGAATGATGTCAAATCGTGACCTCAATTAAGGTTTTTTGTTTTATATTTACATATTAACTTCAGTAACTATAGTAAAGTTAATGCTAGTCTGATTAGAATTGTGCATACTCGTAAATCAGAGAGATGGCATATGCAAATATGTATTGCAGTTAGTCCTCTAAGCAACCTACAGCAAAGAAAATTGATTCAATATTTACGTTTTAAAGTGATTAGAGTGATGCTTGACAGTGGTAAAAATGTTGATGGACATAAAATCTTATCTTTATAAAGCCGTTATTAGAAGTGATAAGACTGATAGATTACGCGCACACTAATTTTTGTTTTGTTGTATGTTGTATACATTGAAACAGATAGAAAGTAATGAAAAGGACGAGATTACAATGTAAAAATATTTCAAAGTCATGTAGGGAAATAACTTTTTCAAACAAAATATTTCAATTAATATTAAAGAAGCTTATCACAACAGTTTAAACAACATTTTGATTTAATTATAGAGATAACGTGTTTTTTTAAGTATTAAAATTCAGCCCGTGCCAACGTTTTAAAATCATTAAGAGCAAATGTTTACAAATACGCAGAAACGGAACTCGTGCGTAAAAAATATTTTTACAACGTTTGCAAATAAACTGACACGTGCATTGGAATGTTTGAGGCTAATCTTTGCGAGTTTAGTGATTAAGCATTCATTCGTGTAACTGACATAGAACAAAGACGAAAGCTGAGATTGGACGCAAACGTGACTGTTTCACCTTTAAATAAATGTAATAACTAAAAAACAAAATTACTATTTAAAAAGGAAAATTTCATATGTTTGGGGACTAACATGCAGATTTGAAATACAGAGCTTGTAGAGTTTTTTGTTTAAGGCGATACATTATTGACATTCGTACTCATAGAAACACGCAAATTTATAATAATTCTAATTAACCCGTGTGAAATTCTAAAACAGCGTGTTTTGTTGTGACGCCCGAAACATGATTGAAGGTAGATTATATTGATAACAACAACATTTAATAATGCTCACTTGAACTTCATTCTTCCTGCTGCCTGCAAAGCTAGAGCCACTTCTTGCGGATCGCCATCTGATAAAGATGACGCTGAAGAAGTGGATTCATTGTCAGTTGTGAGTTGACTCTCACGCGATCGTCTATTCTTTTTAGCCAGATGATTTCGTCGTCTCTCCCGCAGTCGCACAACACGCACGGCACTTGTGCCAGCTATGTCATTAGCTGACGACAACGAAGATATCGACTCATTCGACGAATCGCTGCTAGAATTTCTACACGTCGCAGTCGCCTTGCTGCAGCCAGCTATCGTCGTCCGTTGTTCTGTATATTGGCGGCACAGAACGGCGTTATTTTCCACATCGACAGCCTTTTGTTGGACAGTAAGCTCCGATTCTGGCGTGCGGCTTATGCCCGTGCTCTCAGAGTCCGCCCTTATGACAGACATTGATGGAAGATTGGCGTCGACATTACTCGGTGAATTATTATCCGGATTGACGACAAAGTCCTCGGTTAAAGGCACCACCTCGCCCACATCGGTTGCATGTGTCAACAAAAGATTACCGAAATTGGTGTTTGGTATCAGATAACCGGTCGTACAATCGGCTGTCGCCAGACTCTCTTTGGAGTCGCTTGTGTTTATCGAACTGTTATCGCCGTTGTAGTTGTCGGTGTGATGGTTGGCATTGCTATCACTTCCATTGACTATTGTTATAAAATTATTTCCTACGTATTCTTTGCGGTTATTATTCCTATTATCACCACCCTCAGCATTGCCAGCTTTTTGGTCCATCTCTTCCTCTGCTCCGCTGTTGTCGCTGCTACTGTCATTATCCTCCTCGATTGCGCCGTCGTCAACACAACAGTCCTTCTCTCTATTACAGTTATCGTTGTCATTCTGATAATCGCGGTTATAGCAGTTCGAGTGTGCGCTATACGGCGGCGAATAACATTGTTTTATCACATTTTTGTCCAAATGATCGTCACTTGAATTCGTCTTATTAATATGTTCATCACAGTTGCTACTAGTTGTCTTTGTTGTTGTCGTTGTTGTCGTCGTCGTTTTGGACGCATCCTCGAGATGAAAGTCTTCATTTGTGCACAGCAATTTCTCGAGTTGATAAAGCTCAGACTTGGTAAGAGTGCGCAACAGATCGCGAATTTTGATCAATAATGTACGAAACGGCCGAAACATATCCGACAGATTCTCTGACGGCATCGACATGTCCAGCGGCCCCTTTTCGTATATCACCAGGCCGGCAATAATCGCCAATCGTGGAATTGAGAACATAAGCGCCGGATCAAAAGCGTCAACCTGCTCCTGCTCCAACAGATTACAGCACAACGCTCGTTGCAGCGTCTCCGAGAACAACACACAAATCAGATCCTGCATTTCGTGCTCATGCGTCGACTTGACCTGCACCATGGCGCTAACGTACAGAAACTCAAACTCGGCGAACAGCCGATCGAATATCTTCAGACTTTCGTATAGAGTTTCTGTGGACAAATCATTCACGTTGAGACTGAGTGTTGGCGAATTTGGAATATTGTTGCGAAGGCACTGTTCACGCAGCAAATAGCGCACATTGTCCAAACACTTTGTGACTGCTTTGGCCAATGGCCGCATGGTCGAGCTCTCTGTTTCGCGATTCATGATTGAGCTGCCGGCGGCCAGGCATTCAGCTCCGAACCACAGCTGACCGGCGAGACTTTCCTGCAGCACCTCCTCGGGAAATTTGGCGCGAAATGTACGCTGCGCACGCTCCTCGCCGAGCAATTCGTCCATAATTTGATTGGTGATTGCCAATACGCGGTCCTACAAATAAACCCATTTCCATTAATTCACATTTTTATTAGAACCCAAGTCGTTTGACTTACCTGTCCTTGGCGGAGACGTGTAACTAGACGTGAACATCGTTCAGGTTCTGCACGTCCATCAAAGCTATCCAATTCGCTAGCAACTATAGCGAGAGCCCGATCGGCGTGGTAGAAACGTGCCAATAAAGATTTGTCATCAGCCTGCAATTGTAAATCAAATCTTTTAATATTTTCTAGGAATTATGAATCGGTATTCTGAGCATATTGAGTTATTTGCGTGAGTTATATCAAGACGCGAATTTAAATTTGGACGCGAAGATTGAAAAAGGGCCAAAGCATTGAGAATGAATAAAATGGACGTCTGATAGAAATAGGTAACTATTTTCGTGTGGCGTTGTGTCACGTGGATGACCTCCGATAATGGTTATAAACACGTGCTCAGTGCTCATAGGCACAGCAAACCTCTCATTTGTTACGTGACCACTTAACGATATTGTGTCTGCCGGCTATGCCCATTTTGGAGTGTACATAAATGTCGAAGTGTCGCCATTTAACACGATTTCCAAATTATATTAAGTCATAAAACTGCTGAAAATACTCGAATATATTTGTGGAAAATGTTAGTTTAGCTTTACGACACATTGTATTAAAAAAGACGGAAGTCACTTTAATTGAAATAATTAATTTTAAAATAATGAGGAAACTTTGAATATTTGTATGTGTGAGGCTCGTCTCAGTTTGATATCATCCCTGCACTGAAATGAGGTTATTAGTATGCCTTGTTATCAGTAGGAAAAAATTTGGAACGAAATCAATAAATGCAACAGAAGCTGACACAAAAACGAAACAAGTGCAGTCAGGATAAGAGAAATTAAACCAAACATTCCGATGACCAGCAGTCTGTCTACAATCTTATCGGTTCGAAAAAATAAATATAAATAACGATTCATGCACATGTGACATGAAAAAGACGACAACAAACACAAAACATAAGATTTCCATGAAATTATAAATAAAGGCTGTTCACAACATCACGTTCAGCGATCACCGATGTACTCTTGAAGGTTTAGGTGGTTTATTGTGGCGTGTCGCATAGTTATTTGTGTACCAAACGAGCCAGATATAGATTATTCGTCTCAGCACAAGGGAAGTGAAAAGAATAGACTCAGTTCAAAGCAGTTCATATCGCCCCTTGGCATCGTTCCGACAGAAATGGGCCCAAAATCTTTAAGAATGCAATCTGCACTCTGTTACAGTCAGTGACGTAATATTCTTGTCGTAGTAAATTTTTTATTAAAAATTCAAAGAATAAATTTGAATTTTTATTTACATTTGCGTCAATGTACAAACAACATGACGAAGAATGAATTCGCGAAAAATATTTTTATTAATAAACAGGTGGGAATCATATTAGAGCAACAAACATCTTTATCTAGTGAAAACCACAATTTGTAATGATAAGAATTGTATTCTTGTTGATTCAATCTCTCTTACTATGTATATTAAAATGTATGTAAGTAGCATACCGATTTTTACCATTCAAAGTAGGTTATTTAAATTGTGTACAAGTAATTTATGAATGTTTACAATATAAGTTTATCAAGTTTAATATCAAAATCGGAATAACGACGCACATTGATTAAGTGCAAGTGTTTAAATTAATAAAATATCCATAAAGTGCATGGAAATTTTCCATTACTTTGACTGTAAACTCAAATCAATGCACATTAAGTGTAAAGAAAAAAACACAACTATAAGTTAGTGAGCTCTGGGCAGCCCCATTATCAGTTGCATGTGAGTAAGAGCGCGGAGTCGCACACTCGCCATATTTCATTTATGCAAGTATACCTCGATACACTAACGAGCATCCGTGTTGTAATCAATAAACTGCAGTTTCCACTTGCAACTTTAGGCTCGTGAATGTGTTGGAAAATACGCGTAATCATGTGCCGCAATGTGTGCGTACAATCAAAACAATCTTTAAATGCTACTACGAGCCACCAAGACGTTTAATTCACGTAGCACGAGCGTCGATGTTTGGAAATGATGCAAAGCACACAAAACAACGTAATGTTTATGCTTGTGTCAAAAAATGGAAAGTTTTTAGGCATAAATTTAACGGTTTTTGTTATCGCTTAAACAAAACAGCATTACATTTTTTTCAAAAAATAAGAATATGGAAATAATTTTTTGCGAATACAAAAAAAAACAGAATCTTGAACAATTTTGAGAGTTTAATATGAATTATGTAACGACTGTTTTTCTGTGTTTTTTTTTTGTTATAAATAAGAAGGAAAGTAAGAAGAACTCTTATGACTTAGGCTCCCTCTTCTAAACAAGTATAGAACAGCTTTCAATTTCCGGATTTTCTTAAGTGCGTGAAACCCAATCTGCAGGCTTTATTTAATATATGTACATTTAAAACTCAATTTGCCTACGCAAGTTTACTAGATTACTGTCGCTTTTGCAGGTTTTGATGACGCAGTAAGTTTATGAAAAAACGTGCTTCGAATAAAATTACATTACTTTGAACAACAATATCACAGTGGACAAAAGTGCAATCAGCAGCGACTTAGGAAATGCAAATGTAACAGAATTTATTTTAACAAATTTTAACAATATTTAAATAAAATAATAGACAAATCAATAAGAAAAAGATAATTTGAACAAATAAGATTTACTGCTTCTACATGTGGGAAAGTAAAGTGTAGCAAGTCACATTATCTGTGGACGTCGGACCACGCACAGACAAATCAAAGTCAAACAGTTCCAACTTCCAGTCAATAAAGACCGAGGAAAGATGAGTGGGCAAAAATAAACGCACGATAAATTAGTTGACTGACACTTGCGATAAAACACAAAGACGTCCTTGGAAGGGTGTATGCAAAAACTTGCCAAACTGCCTCAAAGTAGGTTAATCATAACCGCAAGTATTCGAACTTAACTAACTATTTAAACTTTTAAACAACAGAATCTGATTTCACCTGAATTAATGAATTTAATGCTCTGCACATGTCACGGTACATTTATTGCAATTATTTAATAAAGCCCATTACAATTATCTACTTATAACTAGGAAGATGAGTCGCTATGCGGAAACTAATTGCAATTGGCATGCCACATATAACATGATATAGGCACTTGATATTAATAAAAATAACTAAACACACTTGCTAACATATTCATTTCTGCAAGCAACATATGTGAACGAGCATTGAGAGTTTGTTTTTAATAAATTCATTGTTCGTTAAATTGATAAATTTCCATGCGGAAGACTTTCATTAATTGCTGACTTAATTGTGTAATGCCTAAAATAATTTATTCCTCCTCATATACTTCATCTCCTTAAGTATGAAAGACGTCCTTAGTGAATGATTTTCAGCTCATTGATGGCCAGAATGATTATTTTTGTGATTCATAAATATCCTTGCGCCAAGGCAATGAACGACCTTCTTTCGTGACAATTTACAATGACAGAAATTTTTAAAATTCAATTAAATAAAGACTAATTTAATTGGAAAAGGAAGGAATATGAGCCGGCCTATGTTTAAGACAATTGAATGTTAAAATCATTCGTTTGTTTACGACATGTCAATGGGTCCATTGAACGATTAAGTATAAACACAAACAAAATGATTTGTCTATTCAGACGATACTTTTGACAGACATTTTACTTAAATATAAATATGAAGCACGTGTTTCATTCCTCCTTTTGAAAATTGATTAGTACAATACATATGTAACAAAGCGAAAATATGTGTAATAAAAAATGCTGTCATTGAACTTAATTTTGAATTTTAAATATAAATTTGTCGTTGTAATACAGAAATACATTTTACAACATTTTTATTAGAAATTATTTCAATAATGAAATGAAGCCATAAATTGACTCGCGCCAACGCCATGAACACACTGACACGTTCCAAACACGTGCAAACAATTTCTTCTACGGTACGTACTTTATCGAAAGTAATTTTGCCGAAAAGTAATACACACATTTGATTCGCATAAATTCGAGAAAGAGTTCATAAAAATCGTTCAATTTACAACAAAAAGTCTGGGTGAAATCAATCACACGTGGCCTACTCGCTATATGCTCGATAAATGTTATTTATAATTAAGATTTCAATTGCGTATTTACGTTGAAACAACATAGTTAAACGATTACTGCAGCCTTGATACCGAACCAATTGATTACAGCGGAAGGAATAAGCTGTAAGATTGTTGCTAAATCCAAATTACAAATGAGTCTCAATCTTTGCCAATACCCCGCCAAGTTGCACACAGCGACTGGTGACTGGTGAGCACATAAATAACGAAAAATTGTCTGCGTGTTCGCCTCTCGTAATCCGTTTTGCACGTTTAACGGCCTTCATAAAAATGTCTTAAGTGAGCATACGCGACTTAAGTACGCGTACAGTTGTGGAACATACATGCAAGATGTACTTACGCGCATACCACAAACGGGACACAATAAAAGAAATTTTTCGCGACCTAAAGAAGTTGGCAGCGATGATTTTTGAGCATGGATATCGTCGACAACTTTCTATTTCAATTGAGTGCATTTCATAAATGCTTGTGTATGTTATAATGTGGTGCCACATATGCGACTTTATACGCGGTTCGCGAATGCGCGCTCGCGAAAACTATAATCTACTGAAAATTAGACGCTCAATGAATTCAAAGTCGTCACATCGTGTCAATGGGCCGTGAAAAATAGATTAAAGCTACAATAAAAGCTCTATAGCTTGAAGATAATCTCAACGAATTTGCCAAAAATAAAAATTAATTTTCAATTGAAAAAGTAATCATACCTATGATTCTGCACATTGATTAGAGTTGCTCAATACCAGTCGGTCGTACTTTTAAGTCAAACTTTGCATTATGTTTCACTAGTTAGTCGAGAGAATTTGGCAAAATTGTGAAAATCTCGTTTGAAGGTGACAGAATCACGTCGCAAACTTCATTTAAATAAATTGAATTTATTTATTGTATATTTTCATGACAGTGTGACGTTTCAAATTTTATGCACAGAAACAACAACAAACGATCCTGAAATGAATGTATTTCAAGAACACAACAACCGGATGGAAATGTTGCCATTGAAAGCGACTGCGATACTTTCTTTGTTTTTTATTTCTTTTAATACGCAGAATTATAACAACGTCTTTCGCTTGTCTTTTTCTCAAGTATATTGCAACAACATTTGCTGTTTTGAAAATCTTAATTACATAAAAATTAGCCAAAATTAAACAATAAAAGTAAGGAGACTCAAACATTCCACATGAATAAACATTTCATACTTAGCCGATTCTTTGATGAGTTTGCAAAATCGACAGTTATTGACAATGTTTTCAGAAGCAGCTCATCCACGTCGCAGTTTTTAACTCTTAAGAGTTCAATGGCTCAGTTGTAAAGCAGCTGCGTAGTTTTCAAGCACACGTCGCGTCATAAGAATTGCAGTATGTTTTTCAGAAATTAACAAAAAAGCGTTGAAACCAGTTGCATATGGGTCAATATTGCTGAACAACAAACGTGATTCACATGAATCATGCAATTCTGTGAATGATTCTAAAAGCGGCGGCGGCGACGGCGGCAGCGGCGGGGGAGTCGTGATAAATTTCATCACTTCGAGAGGTATTGCTGTTAGTGAATGGAGTAGGTACTTGAGGCAATATTGTTAGATCCATTTACCATTTACGGGGCGAAAGTGCTCTCAAGTGTTTACCTTTCATGATAATATGTTGGGTATGGAATAATTGCTCACATTTAATTAGCATAGATCAAATTTCAGTACACAGCGATTATTCAAAATGTGTGACGTACATTCTTTGCAGTGTCTACATGCGACCAGACAAATGAAGCAACAATGAACAGGACACAAACCCAAACTGCAGCCAGACAGCAGATGGCAAATGAAAAGTTTGAATGCAAAAAGCAAATGTAAAAAGACCAAAGTCTAATAAGGGGTCAATGAATTTTTACTTTAAACAGCAGACCTTGACAACGTAAACACAACTTTTGCATATGGGGGAAATCGTACGACGCGACGCGACGCGACGCGACGGTAGGTAAGTTCTTCTATAGACATACAAAATTCGTTTGTAAGAAATATAACAAAAATATGTTTAGGGTAGTGCCTGTAATGAGTCACGTATTTTGATTCCTAGGAGACAACTGATGTATTATGAACGAATTAATTAATTACATTTAATTAGCGTAATAATTTGGTGACAATTACGCCTTGCAACTTGCAGTTCTGTTCTGAGGATACAACATTAATTTCGTCGTTAAAACTGAATTGAACTGAAACATTTATGATTTCAAGGTGTTAATCGTGTGTATTTCGGGGATATTTTAGCTGAACATGCGCCAATCCAGTTATTTTACGTGTTAAAAACAGCTGGTTTTGATTAGATTTAAATTTTTTTATTTGCATAAATTTTTTCGTCAATGTTTTAAAATTAAAAGCAACCATTTTGGGTGAACTGGCGGAAGAAGAACCACAAAATCAATAACGAAAAAACTAAAAACATTTCTTACTATTGAAAAATTCAAGAACATTCCAAACGTTTAGTATGCCTTTACATACGATTCTCGTATCAAGATAAAAAAGATGAAGATTTAACCAACTTAAACCATATCTTATTCCGTTTTATAAAGATTATATTTGCAGTTAGGAAATTTGTCTTTCAAACTCCAAAAGCTGAACCTATCATTAAAGGCATTTATCGCATCACCATTTGCTCGTCATGTGACAAGAATAAGTGATAATACTACTGTCTATATATCTTTGAATACACATATGTATAAACAAAGGCAAAAGCAAACACAAACATTTACTCGTTTCTTTGTTATTGATCGCGTTAAAATTGAAAAAGGTTCTTCCAGCGGAACGCTCAGCTGACATTTTCCAAAATTAATACTAATCACATGACGTCATGGTGCCGTTCTCATGTGTGTACTTTAATCTGAGCGAGCAAAACACACATACATACCGACAACCGCTGCGTATCGCGGTCGCCGCGACCAAAGAGGCCGCGACTGCCTAGTGGCTCCAAGTTCCACCAGTCCGTGTAAGTATAGTAACTGTATATTGGCACATTGCAAAATTTACTTTACGGAAAAACGAAAAACCAAACGACGGAGAGTAGTTTTTCCTTGAAACAGAAAACTGTGCACGTACGATTTTCCTCTAATAAAAATTCTAAATGACGCGAATACAACAGAAAAAGGTTAAAAACGCGTCGAAAAATAAGTCGCATAAGTTTGCTGTGGCTGATCTCATTTTCAAGATGTGACACAAAAACGATGGTGCTCAACAGCCCCCGTCATTTCTTCTCGCCCAAAGTCTAAATCAGTGACGTCGCTACACTTCTAGGATTTTCTTTTCTTTCATCTGAGATCTTTAACTTGATGACGTCAGTCTGGAACTGGTCGGTCGGCGGACATTTGTGTCGCGTAACTGAGCCCTTGCGTGACACAATTCGTCGGGGGATTTTTGTGTTATTTCCATGATTTAAGTGTGCATTTCTTTCACATAACGACTGTACAAACAATTTCTTACACAAGCAGACGCAATTGCGATTAAAATTTGCTGGTATTGCCGCAAGGTTATCCGCGTCAATTTGCACAATTGTACGTGTTGGTTATTATGTTCAACAATTCTCACAATATAAAGCGCTGTCTTATGAAACAAAGGCGAGACGAAGGATTTACAAAAAATAAAAAATAACAAAAATTGTAACAAACCTTTGGCTTATTCAACCACTTCCGGATCGTATCCATATTTTCCTGCTGTCAAAAAGACACCGTGATGATTATTAATGTTGTCGTCGCTTCTAATTAAATCGCTTCTTAACAGTGGCGAACGTCAATCTTTGAACTCGCGCAACAACCGTTGTATTGTTATGGTAAATGCACGTTTTGAAAATCGATTCTCTTATTTAAATGTATGCCCTTTTTTGTTTTTCTTCTTCTCTCTTTCTTTCTCTGGCTCTGTTTTCCTCGTTTCACTTTAATTTTACACACAAAAATGCTACACACACGCAATTGAATGGATTTTTAGGAATCACATTTTCAAGAGAAAAAACAATCAAAAGACACGGCGTTTTCAATTTTGCTAGGTAAGACTCGAGGCCACCATCACAAGTTTCGTTTTTCACAATTTTTTTATTTCCTCTACGCACAATGTCAACATCATCGACGGCGATGGCAGATATTTCACAATACAACTTGCAAATGCACGGACTATCGACTCATGGCACATTTTCTGTGGAAATTCGTTCGCTCCAAGTGGCGCGAACTCGACTTTTTCCTACACTAAATGGGAGCGCGGGGACTCACTAATTATATCACTAATTAATTTCGTTGCAATTTAATTAACTCTGACAATTATAGTTTTTTTTCTTTTTCTTAGAAACGAGACACGACTGATAAAATTTTCCACTGTACGTCAACGACGCTCTTTTTCTTTCACCAGACTGCAATAAAATCGTCTCGATACTCTAGCAAGCGAAATATGTGCAGCCTAATTTGGAAAATGTATGTACACTTAGCTCTGACAGTTCAACTGTCACACTAAACTGCCATTCTTATTCGAAAATGATTACAATGAAATTTTTGTATATATAAAAGTATTTAAAACATTAAATAAATTAAAATTACCATCAAACAAATAATTATTGGCGAGTATTCATCATCCTTATTTCTATTTATTTGAATCCATATTGATTAAATCTTTTAATTTAAAAAAATGTGAAATATAGAAATGCGAGTGCGTTCAATCAATTTCAACATACTAAAAGTGCTAGAAAATTTTCTGAATTTATTTTTTATGTAAATAAAAAGTATATGGATTTTTTTTTTAATTTATAATTAGTTGTTGTAAAATATTTATCAAATTAATAATTATTCTTTAGAGTATTTACGATTGGTGTATTGTTTTTAAGTGGTGAGTTGTGATTACACGGTGATTGGGTTGTGGACTAGATAATAACAATTTAATTAAAATAATTATACGTTTAAGTTGAATATCATTGTGGGAAAATTCAATGGGGCAATCAATTTTCCTTTGGATATATTGAATATATACAATTATCTCGATAAGGCGACGTTATTGCCATTTTGTATTAAGTCTAGAGACTAGAGGGTATAAATATCAATGCACAGTTTGTCATCAGTCGTAGTGTCAATTTGAAAATCAAGTGACTAAGTTCTTCTGCCAAGTAAGAAATTTTGAGTTTTACAGTTTTTGAAGGATCGTTAATTTAGCTAGAAAAAAGTACTATAAAAAAGTAATTTTCAATTAAAGTAAAAAAAATTGCCACCTATTTTGACGAAAGTGACTGGGGAGTGGGGAGAGACTAAATCGTGGTGAGTTTATCCGAGACATTTACCTGGCATAAATACGGACAACAAAATTTAAACAAGAATTGAATGCTAGGTGGTTGTTTTCAAAATTAAATTAAAGTTCTCTATTTGGTGCCCAAAATTTAATGGAATATATGTTACTCTTCCACTTCCCATTTGTGCAAATGTTTGTGTTTTCAGACAATATCAAACTGAATTAATTTTTAAATATATGTACTAATTTCCATAGGATCACAACCCAAAGGATCTATATAAAAATGAAGATCCTTATTGCACTGATTTTTATGGCCAGCATTCTGTCATTATCAAGTGGCCAAACATTTCAATATTCCCGTGGATGGACAAATGGCAAGCGGGCTGGTCCTCCGTTTCCTCTGATAAACATTGAAGCCTTGTCAGATGAAGAGTCCAGAGCATTGCTTCACATTCTGTGGGACAGTCCATGCGCTGGGTATCATCAAAACTCTGCAAGATATAAAGCGGATGATCGGAGCCACTCGTCCGGAGTCGACTCAAATGACGAAATATCTAAAATTGTTACCGGTCGATATGATGGAAATAATTAAATATTTAATGAAAAACAAATAATTCAAATACAATCATTTAATCAATAAAGCAAGTAAATATAATAATTTTTTTATCAACAACAATTTATTTGGTGTGAGTTCAAAGATAACAAAGTGAGCGCATCCGTGTAGGTATAGCAGCCAACAGCAACAGCAATGAGGAGTAACACGACACAAACGACCAGTTTGATTGATTATCGGGCAAAGATGTGGACAGCCAATCGGCTTACCAATGTTTTATGTCTTGTTTCGTTGTACCAAACTTTTCCTTTACCGATTGCCTATGCCCATTCCCTTTTTGTGCGCTTTTATTGATGTTCGGCGGTGTACGATGGAGACGAGTTCGGCCGCACCATTGCCGCTGCTGCCGATTAGTACGTGGGATGAAAAACATTATCACCCCCACCCTTAGTTTAGTGCAAATGTTTAGCGCTGCATTTTTCGGCTCAGCGGTAATCTCTTTTTGTGGAGCGCGTTCGCATACTTCCCATAGGCCACAAGCATGGTGTGAAAATTCCGATTTTGAATGCTTCTCTCATCCACAGACGCAGTCAAATGACTAATTGAATATCGATTGGGCGAATAGAGTTTTACAAATATGATTAAGGAAAGGGATGAAGCTGGAATTCTGACTCTCGCCACCAACGCAAATTGCTTGTTGTTATGCATAGTCAAGTGAGGCAATTGAATGATTGTATTTCGGAACAATGTGACCGTCATTGCAGAGGAAATGGATTATTTTGTGTTAAGAGGGGATCTGTTAAATTATCCGTTTTTTTGCTTCCTACTTTTCGCAATATGTTACTTATGTTAAGTATAGGGGTTAAAAACTAGTTGAAAGTGGTATTTTTAGGAATCGAATCAAAAATCAACATATTTTAGGTGAGAAATCTACAAATTTAAGATAATTGGTAAAAATTAGTGAGTTTTTATAATACATCATCCTAACTAATTGTTGATAAAATCAAAGGTGATTGCAATTATGATTATTTAAGTTTTTAATTCCTTAATAAAATCTTTGTGCAACCCTAAAAGTATATCTTACTCTTTGGAAATGCCAGTCGTATTACATAAATTTCCGATTTTTTTCTTATTTGCTTGTCCTTGTCCTTACATCTTACCTATACCCTCATTTAATTCATCTGTTTTTAAACAATTTTCATAAATTAATAATATCAACCCGTGAACCCCTGAGTTTGTACATTTCAATTCATTTTTCATTCACAGCCCGCGCCCCTTGTTATCCTCCCAGTCCACGAGCACTTTGTCTCACGTCCTCCAAGATCGTTCTTTCACACAACGAAATTTATATAAACAGTATACCATACACTCTGGCAAAAACTGACAAAAATAAAATTCAAGCAGCATAAGCATTGGGCTAACATTATTCACTGCAATGTAAAAGACTCGAGTGTACATGTATATGAAAAACAGGGTGAGAGTACATTAATTGACGTGATGCGTTTGCGCACCATGTTGCCCTATTCGAAACTTATGTTCCGCAACAATGACAACTCCATTATGTTACAAGCGCTACGGCAAATGTTGTTGTTTTAATACACACCTCTTGAATGCACCCATCACCCCCTCCACATAATGGCATAAATGCCCTTTTGTATATGTATAACAGGATAATCGATCCTTAGGGAGATAAATTGTTATTTTATGATTTTCGTATAATGTGCGGGGTGCAAGTGCGCCAGTTAGTGTACGGCTCGGCGTATGTGCTTGTGCATATGATGGGACCTACTTGCTGCTGCACATAAATATTATCATCTATTGGAGAATCAAAAAAGAAGAAATTAATCTGATGTACGTTTATTCGTAATTGTATTAAAAAGCAATCAAATTTTTCTGTCTGCATATTGGAGGCAAATTCGTCTGGTTTTCGATTGTTACGAGTGATATTTTTTCAGGCACGTGCCGCACACGAATTTTATAGGATGAATGCGCTTTTCAGAACTAAAATAATCACCCAAATAGTTTTCAGTTTGTAGGATATTTTCGTTAAATTAAATTATTCACCTAATTAAAATTGATTCTTATTTCAATTCTGTTTAATGGAAATTCTAAAGCTGTTCCTTGTTAATTTAACTAAAGGAGAGATTTTTCGTCGCATGTAAATGACTTTGATTGCAGGCATATCTTTACGCTCATAAATAATACAAAGCATAATTTGCAAATCAAAATTCAAATACATAAATGAAATATTACACAATCGAAGCCAATGGCTACAAATTATTTGCGGTTAAACAGGACGCGAGTGACGATTTGACATGCACCAAGAAAATAATTGAGCTTCAGTCAACAACAGAACCCACAATACAACAATTTAATAATTTTTAAATTTTCCACTTATTAGTTATGCATTTAATTCTGAAAAACTGCAATTGCAATTTGATTGATTATTTTACATCCCAGCATGAACAATACCTTTTTTTAGCCTTCATAACAATTAAATTCAATCATACATCAAGATACCAATTCTCGAAAAACGTGTAAATTCGATGCTATTGAGTATTTTGTCAACGTTTCATCTGATATCAATTTTCAAATATAAATCTTATCTAAAATAACAAATCAATTGTCTCCATAAAGAGATAACATAAACTCACCCTTTTTGAATTCAATGGTCTCCTGAGGATTCGTAAAGCCGCGAATAAACTCATCAGAAAAGAGCAAGTGACTGAGTGCCCAACGCAAAATTGGCGTTACCAACCCTTACTCAACAATCGAAACGAGATACTCGTGTGGCCAAATGTAATTGTCGTACTTGTGACACGCGACTTAACTGAACATGGTAATCAATTTCCACAGTTGTTCAGCCCTCTCCATTATTACAAGTGCAAGGGCAATGTTTGAACGAAAAGAAATGAACTTGTGACTTGTCGTTGCGAAAACAAGCTTGCTTCTGCTTCACTTGTGCAGCATGAGAACAAGTTGATACATTAAAACCCTCATTGAATGCATGTTTGGTGGCACCAAAAAACGCTCTGTGAGTAGTGCCACACCACCTAATCCCAAGGGACATCTTTGCGAAATGACTGAAAACAATTAACTCATTGCCGGCGCAAAGTGGTTACGCTCCTTCCAAATAGTAAACAGGATGTGCGCACGTAGTCTGTACTATGAATGAATAGTCTCAAAGGTATAATGAAGCGCGTAAAGCGAAGAGGGTGGCAAACTCAATGATATTCCTTTTATAATGTTGCTTGATATATTATTATAGTTATAATATGTGAACTCGTTGTTTAATGAAATCGTGAGAACATGTGCACCATACGAGCTACTACATCTAAGCCATTAACAGTGTGATATTGATAAGGATATTTATTTTATTCTATAATACAATAGTTTGTGTTAACAAATGAGTAGAAATAAGAAGACAAATAAAACCAAATGCCATTCGATTCGATTTAGTTGCTGCAAAATTGTAGACATAATTATTGACAGCGCGCTGCCCACGGGTGGTCTTTGCCCAGACTGGAAACGTACAACATAATAAGAACTAAGTCAATAACTTGTGCGCCGGTGCTTCATCATCTAATTAATAATATCTTGTGTGTCGGCAGACCGCCAAAAGCAGCTCTCTGATTTAAGAAACGGACCGCAACACATTACAGCCGCTACAAGCTTAAAAAAAAAGGTTTGCGAACAGACCTGCATGATTAAGTCAATTGGGAGCTCTTTATAGGACAACTTGTAATGAATGACACCGCGCGTTAATATCATACTAACTATATGTGTACATACGGCAGAAACAAACAAGCAGACGAATGCGGCCGCCCTTAAATTATATAGACAGCCACAATCACCATCAATAAAATACAATGTGGAGGTCATTCAGTTCCGAAACTATTTTACCAACAATTGAAAAACAAATATATAGAAAGAAGAGAATGGATGGTGATAAGAAATTAGGTGAGCTAAGTGGCTTCGTGCCCCCCACCGACAAAAAGGACAACGGAAGTTGATTGGAGACGGCGTGTATGAATTACAACAGGTATACGATGACCATGTTGCAGATAAGATACACACGTTTAAAGACCATCAGGGACCACTTAAGTGTGTAATGATTGATATTCTTTTAAGTGTTTCAGGAATATGTTTGTTTGTTAAAAAGCCGGGCTCAATGTAAAATAGAAAGTGAACAATTATTTTAATATTGCTTCCAATGAAAAAATGATGCGACGATTAGGACAACCTTGACCTTATGTTATAATTAGTTTTATGCTATGATGAAAAAACTATATGTTTATGAATTATAGCCGGCCGCTGTGCTTAATCTTTGATAGCAAAGTTCTGTAGAGCTCTTACAGCAAATGACACAATCAACATAATTATTTGATTGCATTTATTTTACGAAAGAACATATGGAAAAACGCGATTAACGGAAATAATCAAACGATAAACCTATAATTTTCTGCCGACAAGTAGAAATTACTATTATGGTATTCTGTATGTTCATAAGGAATGTTAAGAATGACGCATTGAAGACAATTTGTACTTGACTGAATGTTCAAAGAAGTGTTTGTGTTTAGATAATTTAGATGAATGCATTATTAGTCTTTGTTTATTTGATATTGATAACTATAAATGAAATATAATTAGAATACTTTTAAGTTGAATAATACGAAAAAAGGTATTATATTAAAAAAAAATTTCTGATGAAATATATTCTGTGATACTTTTTTTGGAAAATTATTAATTGAAATTTTTTAGGAACATCTTTATATAATACGTTGAAGAAAAAAATGACATACTCCCATAAGTTATAGTATTTTAATTAAAGGTTTTTTGTTTTTTATTCTGTAATTTTCAAACATATTTAAAAAGCTTTTGGAAAACAGTAAGACAAAGATTAACAAACGGCCTTTAGTTACGGCTGGAAAGTTAAATTAAGTTTTGTAAAAGTACTTACCAAATAAGTTATTCTATTTTCCAAAAAAAAAAAAAAAAACAATATCCATTTTATAAAAATAATACACATATAAAGTGTGTAAACTTTAAAATATATCATAACGTCCTTTTCATCAATCGAAATCTTGATCAACGCCTGTCAAGTCTCAATTCATAATTGATGAGAAAATCTTCTTTTTTACGGTGTAGGCAATTTACTTGTATTCAGCATTTATTTTTCAGTTTTAGGTATCCGAAATTGACCCTTAAGCTTACCGACGGTGAATTAAATTGGGGCGCAATAAGACTGAATGGCACGTCCAATCTAAAATGTCGGCACAAAGCCAACTGGCTTGGAGATAAGTAAACTCTGGTGGGGTGGCAATTTGTTTCAAGCGTAATGGTCAAGACATTCACCTGTCAACGTGGGACTGAATTGAGATCTACCAACGTTGGTGTACGAAGTGTATTTTCAATTAAATGTCTACTATTTTTATACAATTATATTGAAATTTATTAAATTGTAAAATTTTATTGTTTACAGTCAAATTAATTTGTTGACAGTTTATTAAAACTGAACGGTTTCACGATTAACAATAATTGAAAATACCTTGGTTGTAACTGAAAAATGCTGACAAAATGAACGACATCCGCTGCCTCAATTTGCCGCCATTTCAAATGCGTTTGCAATTAAAACACCATTAATATTCAATTTTTTGTCGTTTATCAACCTCTCCCACTTTTCATTCCCACCCAGGTATTTCTCCGTCAGCCATTTACCGTATCGAGCCAATAGGTACATATTTGTTTATAATGATCTCATTTCGAATTAATTATGTTGCACGACAATTTCTGTGTACCATGTCTATGTGATTTCGTGTATGCCTGGCTGATGTGTTTCCGGATGGGCTGTAGTCATTTTCATAACAGTGCGATGTGCCGTGTGAAGCATGTATAACCTTTCTCACTATTACACTCTTATTTACTTAAAAGAAGACAATTTGTGGGTTAAATACTTTTTTGTGATGTTTTTTTATTGCCATGAATCAAAAAATCATTTACAAGGAGTGACAAAGTTGTTAGAACCTAATTTTCATTCATTTCCTCCTAACTTTTCATGCTTACACATATGTAGTGATGCGAGTGGTTTTTGTCTGTTTTGAGTTTTCCGTCTTACAAAATTAAAATTACTTTACTTTTCTTGACGTAGGTTGCTGACTTAAATGAAGGAAAAAAAAACTCGCATGATTTTAAGTGTTTTTATTTACGAACAAGCATTTGCATATTATTGTTAAGTGATTTGTTTATTTTTATAAATTAATTTTTTATGTTCAGAAAATATAAGGAAATTAGATACATTATGTTACTGATGTACACAAAATCATTTTGCATTATGCATTTTTTTATTATCAAACATGTTTTTTTTTCTATTTAAAATATCTACATAAAATATAACTTATAAGGAATTATTATGTATAATTATTGATCGAAACATAAATGAATATCATACCTAACTGTCAGTCACATTGATATTTAGATTCTCCTAATTTTCATGGACAAAAATTAAAAGCAATATAAAAAATTAGGTAAATAATTGAAATGTATCCTGATTTAAAACAAATCATATTGTCCAACTGATTTTCAATTTTAACAACGATCATTTAAAAAATAAGAACTATTAATATCAATTAATTAGTCTCGATTTTTAAATTTAAGATATTTACACAATTCGCAATGTTTCTTTTAAATTTTGTCGCATTAAAAATTGTTTTTTAGATGTCTTTTGCTTAAGTTGTAAGTCTTACAGTTTAAAGAGAAATTATCACATTAATATAATACAATACACACTTATAAGCCTCAGCATCCTGCTGAGTGTGGTTCCGCCCACGGCTGGAGGCCGTGCAAAGCCGCCAGCGGTGCTCCATTGCCTGATGTCGGTGTTACTCCATGCGCCGTCGATGTTGGTGGGGCGAATCCTTTGCTGAGTGCTTCTGCTTGCAGCGAGAGCATCAGTCTGTTGGCTGCCTGTCGTTCGGCTTCACGTTCTTCGGCCGTCTGACGTCTGTAATTGATAATGACAAATATAGTGTAAGTACAATTTCTTTTCATTCAAAATTTTTATTTTATAAAAAAAATTGTCAAAAGTTAGATCGTATTTATCAAAAGACCTAACAGACAAGAAATTGAAATCTTTTAAAAAATAATTCACCCCAAAGTTTGTCTCGATCAATTTGCAATATATGCGGGCAAAAATATTCAGAAGCGTATTGACAAAACGGCAAGCGCACACACACACACACACACACACCGTAAAATGGGATGGAAAACATTTTATGGAATGTTCAAAGTTTTTGTATTCTCATGAAAAATTCAGCTTCGGCATTATTACTCTGCTCGCATTGTATAGGACTTTACAATGGGGAAACCAACATAAACTGACTGAACGGTTGCCGGTTGCCTAAAGATGAAAAATGGAAGCTAGGAAGGCTTTTAAAATGTCAAAAATATAATCGTCAGGCCCCAGAGTAGAACTCTGGTTTGTCTATCCCTTTCTTTCAGCGCATCTTAACTCGTATAAAATATACAGACATGCCACCAACACCCACACCCAATGAAATTTATCCGCCGCTAAACAATAGCGCATTAAGGGGTTCAAAATAAAAACCGTGTGAATTTTTTATATGGCTGCCGCACACTCGCAAACACTGCTTCATCTTCCATTTCATCTCAATTTCGACTCACACCACCCACAATCCACCCGATTTTATATACCTATACCCAAAAGTGAACAAAGCAGACATTTCGAAATAGATTGTGTGCCTTCGATTTATCCATACGCCCACAAAATACAGAAAATGTAAATAAAAACTGCGGGAGTCGAGGGTGATTTTCGTGTGTTTCTCCGGAGGGTGACACATTTGTGCGTGTTTTAAAGATACAATTTTTTTTTACCCTATCAAAGAACGGCTAGTAGGAATGTTAATGTGTATTATTAATTTAACTGTGTTTCCTGACAGGGTAGTAGAGTCTGACATAAAGTGGCAATTTAAATTAAATTGCTCCAGAAAAAGAAATAAAATGGCTTCCTTACTTCCAATTTAATTTTTCTATTGTGCATTAGCATTTTATCGTTCTCAACAAAAATAGTTTTTAGTGTTCATCTCGAAAATAGTTTTTATCATGCTCTCAGCGATGACATTTTATGAACATAACTTTGCCAGGAAACATGCACATAGCATAGGTATATATTTCATAATGCATTGCGGGCTGGAACCTCCACCACATTATACAAAATGGCACCAGGTGGCTCTTTATGTGTAATTTGTTATGCAAGCAGGTTAAGTTCTGTGCGATATAAGGGTACACAATATACACATATAAGCATTATATGTTTTATAATAAAAGGTATTTAAAGTAAATGCGTCAACATATCAGATTCAGAATGATATGGGTGGCTGAATAATTTACTTACTAATGAAAGGTTTGGTGTCCAAATTTAATTGAGTTGATGCTCATGCTCAAACTAACACGCCTTTCGTCAATAAGCAAATTACTAAACCCTTGTAATGTGTGTTAATATTTCATTATGTTTCGCACTAACTGACTTTGCTTCTGTAAGATGTTTATGTTAAATCTTATTAAAAAAATAATATAACATTAATATTTTAACAAATCACATTTAAATTACCGCTTTTGAACTCCGCAAAATTTCAAAATAATACAAACCCCCAAAAGTTACAACAACCCAATTTATTTCATTCAAATTGAACACCCCTTAACATCCAATTTTTGTAAAATTCTCGTATACAAAGTTCGCGCAGTTGCTTCAGCAATTTGTCTCACCAAGTTAAACCACCGTCGGCAAATGCTTCTTATATAATGTTCAATTTACACCAAACCGACCTAACCATGAACCTACCCACCCACAAAGTTTGCGTTAAATTTCAGCAAATGCATTTTTGTGAGCCAGAAAAATACACTCACAGCTGGAACTGTTTACGCTGATGATACAAATCGTGTTTGTAATTAATGCTGGCATTGTTATATTTTGTGGTTCATTTAATTAGGCATTGATTAATTAGCATCTTGAGTGTCTTACATGGCGCCTTGGGAGCCTTTCTTATTCTGAGAAGTATATCTGTACTTGGGTCTTGTAGTGGTATGGTGAGCAATATATTGCCTTAATGAAATGTGGTCTCTGTGAGTGGATATTTGGGCGGACTGGATGGTGTTTTGGAAAATTTACGGGTTTGTGTCTATATTATGTCAAATTAATTTTAGCTGTTTAGATGATTCGTTTTCAAATTTAAATAAATTACAATATGGATTTATATTCTCAAATAGTTAAGCAGACAAAATTTTTAATTTACTGTAACTCCATTTTTGAACGTAATTAAACAATACAAATTACATTTTTTATTGTAAATTAACATAATTATATATAATAACGTCAGGCCACAGTTGAATGGCGAACAAACAACCGAATTCTCATAGTTCCATGAGCCAATTGAATCGTAAAAAAAATTTACAGACGTTATTTTATGTGAATAGGAGTCTATTGCACTAAATTCATGATTCAATTCAGCCCCAAAAGAATATAGCGCCACCCTCATTCACAATAGGTATAGATTGAGTTTGTATACCGACGTACTACCTATACTGTAGATCTCCATTGTATATGAGTACATGACGTATCTAATGGAAGCAAATAAGACAAACAAACATTTAATCGAATCAAATTGTGGAGAAACACGCAGCTTTATTGGGATTGAATCACTTGTTTTATGTAGGCATGTTATTTATTATGTGTTTTCGATCACACATGAGCATCGGGGGTGGCTGCATAATTGTATTTGTTCAATACCATCCATAGTTAATGCTCCTTACAAGTAAAGTGGGAAACAATTCGTATATGATAACATTGAAACATCAACAGTGACATGACTTATAACGAAAATCAATTATTACGGTCACAATAGCAATCAAAGCAAAATGTGTTTTAATAATAAATAGACCAAGAAAGCTGTTTTTTTTCAATTGCTGGTAATTATGTAAACGCAGATAATTTTAAACAAAAAAGGGTTTGTCTGCACAGCTTTGATGACAAGTAAATCCGTTGTTTTATAATTATCTTAATGGACAGAGCACTCATTAAAAATTGCTCCCCGAACAACCCTTGCTACGCTTTAGTCAATTAAACGTCATGACTTTACCGCTCGCCTTCTTCGTCAGTTCAATTATACGCACAAATTTAAACAAACTCTCCTAGGAATATTCGTATACATAAATGAAAACCGAAGACAATCCCCGCACTGTGTGCAAGACGCAAGTATCATCTAATTTCACCTTCCCTAACTGAGATAAAGCCGCCATTGTTGTTTCCAACAATGCGAAAATGATGCCACAAAATGTTTGTGTGGTGGATGTCTTGGAGAAGCAAAGGGATTTTATGTGTAAGTCCTATGCCATTAATTTAATGAGAAGTTAACGCGTTTCAGCTTTGGGTATTGTGGGAGTGAATTAAATGCGAAGAAGACGTTTCAGCGAAGAAGTAAATGGAATGGCGGGAGTCAAAGTGCTTGGAATTAATCGCATGGTTGCGGCGAATGTTTATTTTGATTCTATTAGTGAATACGACGAAGATTGGCAAATAATAAAGTTTGTAAACAAGACAGTTTTAATCATAATTACGATTGTTTTTAATACAATTTTTTTTTTATTAAATTATTTCAGCAGTATTCAGATCATTAACAAAATACATATGTTATAATAGACAGCAAATATCATTTAAAATTCCGTCAATAGTGGTTCAGTAAATTCATTCACGTGCTGAAACAGGGATTTAAACATTTAAATGTCGACTTCATCAAATGTAGCAAAAAAATCTATGAAAAACAAGAGCTCGATGATTTTTTGTAAAACCGCAGTAACAACAAAAAAAAACTGGTACTGCCACCATGAACATTTCAAAAAAACTATTTAGGGAAAAGGTATTTGAGATGTGTTCTCAACGTCGGAATGACACTCGGTTTCATAGTAATGTTGTAAATTTGGCTTCATTATTGTAAATTACGCATTGTAATGTTTTAATGAAATAAAATAAATAAATAAATAAATCTGTCTCATGAGAGATGATGTTCCAAAGAGACTCTTTGTGTTGTTTTATTTCACAGAAAACAAAACACAAAAATGATTTTGCCGGCGAATATGGGATAAATACCATAAATGTGACAAAATATTGTAAGGATTAGACAGACTAATTTAGAAAAAATGTAAAATGTGTATGCCTTAATAATAATTATTCATTTATCGTTATGAAAACAAATTAAAGATGAATTTTAACCAATCATACATAATTAATGAAAATCAGCATTTCAATCATCAAATTGTTTAATCATGGGTCAGATGCACATTGCAGTCAGCAATTTGATTATGAAACATTGTGTTGTGCATAAATATGGCAATTATACAATTCTCCACATACAAGTGCATATACAATATTCACATATATTCAGTTGATTAGATTTTATGCGGCAATTTTCGCCGACGCTATGTGTGCCAGAAATTTTGCATCATAGAACAGTCGAACTGCTGTAAAGCAACATAACATGACCGCACCAAACATTATAAGCCGATATTAAGTCGTATATAAACATATTACGTGAATGCCGAGGGAAAGCATGAGGGTAGTTGTTCTTGTGTGGCTCTTGCATAAATATCAATTAAAATTATTATTTTCGCATTTAAGTAAGTAGGGTGATATGGTTTGTGTTAACATACACGCCAATATGCATCTCCCTCACTGTATTGACGTTGTACTGCGGCTGGATACGGTTGGCATATTTCAATTATGACAAAGGGGTGGCGTTTGGATACATAATTTTGTGTCGAGCTCTTGGCGAAATGTATGTATATATAGATACATTCACGTATGAACTTAATTGAGCCACTTATCCGTAAACACAATATGTAATCTTATTATATTGCGCCGATTCGCTTAGTAAATACAATTTATTTATAGTTATTCAACAATAAATACACACATTAACCGCACATGTGCTTTTCACCACATCGCATCAGTGTAATTTGGCATAATTGTGGCACCCACCCATTAGAGTAGTCTCAGCCATTATTTATGTTATATGTATAATGATGAGGTTGCTCAACAGATGATTTTTTCACAGCCATTGTGCCGTGTACTGAAAATCAGCTTGGATTTATTCGAAGTTATACTGTCAATTATGCTTTTAATTTTTATTTTTTAAATTCTAAATTATAGCAATTGTTTAAAACATTTATTCCAGTAGACAACAAATTGAAGAAGTTTTATTTTAAGAATCGCTCTATCAAATTAACTAATTGGATATTCGAAATCGATTGAAACTGACTTTATTTCAAAATTGCATTTATCAGCCCATGCCAATACATGAAAAATTGCGCTTTTAATGCAATTCTCTTGTGAAAATGAATCTCCATAGCTAATGGATGTTCGGCTTGGCGGCAAGGCATGAGGGATTAAATATATGTAAGTGAGAATATCATATACCATGAATATGAATGTGCATATTTGTTTTAAAAGAGATGCGAATTTCAAGGGATTCTCGATAATGAATTTTGATTTTTTTGTTGTTGTTTTGTTTCTGTTTAATGCTACAACAACTAAATACTATTTTGTGGGGCTATTTCAAGCACGTTAGTCCTAATGCAAATGTAGTGTTCAATTAAATTTTAAAATATATTGGAATCAAAATGGATGCACTCCCCCTTTCAACTGCGACACGTTCATTGAATCTATTTTATTGCGCATCTCCATCTATCAAATATTAATAAGAATGCTTTGCATAGAAAAACACTTACCGCCATTTGGTACGTCGGTTCTGGAACCATGTTTTCACTTGGGCATCTGTCATTTTGAGTCCACGCGCCAGCGCCGCTCGTTCGGCGGAAGCCAAGTATTTTTGCTTATGAAATCTTTTCTCTAATTCGGCCACCTGAAATTGGAATATTGGAAATTAAAGATTTACCATTCGTTTTCGATTGAAAAACATCACGATTTATTGCAATATTTTTATATTTACTACACTAAATACGATGTCACGAATTGTTACGAAATTTTACGATTTTTTGAATCAAAATGGGAGTGTATTTAAAATGTTTTTCTTTTAAATTTGTTTAACACTTACTTGAATTCTCGTAAACGATGTACGTGGCTTCTTCCTCTTGGGAGGTGTACGATTTTGGTATGGGTGACCTATCCGTCGGGCAATTGGAAATGCTACTAGAAAGAATGGGAGCAAACAAAAACATTTTTATTATTATATAAAACTTACAAGAAAATGTAGCAATTAAGTAGCGAAATCGAACAATTAATTACAAATAACAATTAGCAACACAATTTTTTTGTAATCGACGTTTTTTCATTTACAACATTTTTATTGTATTCCAATAAATGCCACGTATCACGCAAAAAAAGTCTCATTTAATGTTTATTTATGGTTTATAAACAATTGCCATCAAGATATAGAAGAATAATTGGGCAATTTCAGTATCAAATTGGTTTGGGTTGGTTTGGGTGTTCTGCGTCCACGAGAGAGAAGGACAATACGCGCGCGCATATCAAGCACAAGTTTTTCGTGCACTCAACTCAAACACGACATATTCATTCCAACATGATTCGGTATTGTATTGAAAAAACGCTCGCTTTGTACCTTTTTAGTCTTTACAAAATACATAATCAAATATAACGAAAACTTTATTGTTCGTGTTATTTATTATCTTTTATTATACGTTTTTAATATCAATTTCATGCAAGCTGCCTATTTAGTCAGTAAAGCTGGCATTTTGTCTTGTTGCAGAAACAATGTAGCGTGACTCATTTAGTGCCATTGCAATATAAGTATTTAATTTTGAACATAATTTGTATACAACGCGGCATAAATGATATTATGGGACTATAAAAAGCATAATGAAACCCAGACGAGTAATCTGCTCGAATACTTGTATGTTTAATATATATTTTAATGTTAAAACTGTTTCATTTGTTTTCAGAATTTAAGATGATTTGTAAGCATTTTTTTTTAATAATACTAGAATTTTTACATAATATCATAATTGAAGATTAAGATTTGCCTTTGGTAATCGTCCAGCATAAACAGTTAACACCAGTTCCATCTGCATTTTTTATTTACATAAACTTCGAGTATTTTTTTAAAACATTTTTAGCGTAACAAATCTGCCAAAACTCAGAAAACCAAACTTCATTCAATTATTACTATCTTAGAAGTCAAAACCACAATTTCAATTCAATAAAGTGCTATTTAAATTGAAAACAAATTTATCATAATATTGAATGATCTACCCAAAATACCTTCATAAAGATCGCAAGTAAACAAGGCAAGCCAAAAGCAAAATATTGATACTTCAAGTTATAAAATCTAAAATATTACACCCCTATATCTGTGAACAAGCAACCCCCAAAGCGATATCCACGCCATACTCGTAAAGCCATGAACGTTTCCAGGATAATATCCATAACGATAATTCTCCATCCTTGAACCATAATCGCGCAAGTGTTCACCATGCAAATACGCCAACAAGGATGGTATAAAAGTGGACCAAAAAAGTATTCGATGTATGAATAATATTTTGAATGTGTAAAGGGGTTTCATTTCAAACTTGCTGTTCTGATATGCGTACAGGAGTTAGAGGTTTGTACATTTTGATTGGGGTTGAAAGGGATCACCGTTATCTGAACGAAGTCGGTAAAATTTTATCGATATAACGGGGATTTGCTTTAGAAACATCGTGTAAAGGGCGCTGTTTATGTTCTTTAAAAATTATCGGCAGTATGCAAGAAGAAATATGTGTTTATTGCCGACCATCATGTGTGGTGTTTATGAGATTGATCTCAAGATTGTATTCACAACTGTTTTAAATTGTATAAAATACGTATTGAGTTTATCGAAATTTAAATAGATTTTCAAAATTACATCTATGAAACAATTGTTACTAAAGTGTTAAGGTAAACTTGTTTAATGCGATAATAAAGCTTAAAGCTTAAGCATCATAACTATAAGAGTCATTAAAATGTAAATTACTAAAAGCAGTATTTCATTCACACAATAAGAAAAACACCTTCAGATTCAAAATAATTATGCAAAAATAAAATCCATATATAGTTTCTGCAAACAGAGTAACAAAGATCAACATTTTGCTTATGAATTAAAATCGCTTGTTAAATGTTCCGCACAAACGTTCAGCATTTCTGTGCACGAATAGAGACAATTATTGTTTGTACAAAATAAGATCTCACAGTTATGAAAAGCTGCCTTATTTTGGTTATAATGTTTTCTCAAAACTCAATTATTAAACTGGTGGCAAACGGCGCGGCGTTTTGCTTGGGCACCCGCAACTCTAAACAACTAAAGGTTCCCGTAAGAACGTGCACAGGATCGTTTTATGCTCTTTTAATAAGTATCAGACCACAAAACACTCATATACCCGTATACCGGTTTGTCGGTCGCTATTAAAATGGAAATTAAACAAGAAACCGAAAAATAACGAGAAAATCAGAGATTGTCGCACGCAAGCTTTTTACGGCCGTTGTTCTTTTGTTAATAATGCCGGAGCATGTGAAGGCACAAGCGCCAGGTAATAACACTGCAATACACACCTTCTGTGAAAAGGTCTTCGAATTCAGGTGTGTATGCTCAACCGCATATTTAAGATGAACCTCTCATGACTACAAGTCATTTTATTTTATGACATAATTATTGATGAATGCCATCCTCAGGTCCTTATTTATATTTTTGATGAGGCTGAGTCTGATGCAATTATTTCTTAAATATATTGAACGGAAGTTCTTGACTGACATCAAATCAGGGTGTTTAACATGTTTTGCGTGTCAATTGTCTGCATCTTATTATACGAGCATACAATGATTGGCTTTAAATCATATAACTAGTTTGGTGTTCTTTACTTAAAGCGTTTGTATGAATTATAAATATTTTTTGATACTGTTCAAAACAAAAAAAAACTAAAAGCTTTCAATCAAATTCCGTTGACGCGACGTTTATGAATGAAAAAAATCAGTGAATCAGTCGTCAATATTATTCCAGACCGACTTGGAGGTCGGTCAATTAAGTTGAACAATCTTTTTATGTGTCCCATCATGATGCAGATGAAAATAATCATTATTAAGTCAATTATCTTGTACACAATTCACGTTAATCTCCAACCCGCGATTCGGTGTCTTGAAAGCCAGATATACACATGTTGAATGTTATAAAATGATTCCCTTTGGGCGACGTCTATGGCTCCATCCTTTTCATTTCGGTTTTGTCGGCGTTATAGCACAAACTTGAATTCAAGCCACCGGGGTTTGGTAAAGATGGGGCGGCCTGCCGCACGGACCCCAAAAAGCAAATGCAAGTCCACATAAATGAGAAGGCCACGAAAATAACGACACACAAGGATGAATGAAAATGTTTCGAACGAAAACGACGACAAAACAGTAGCTTAATTGCCATTAGTTGCTGCGTGTCATGCTTAATCCGTGCGCCGCACCAAAAGAAATGCGATCGTGCCATTTTTGCTCTCCACAGTTCCAACCCGATGCATATATGGTATACCATACATAACGACGCTGACTACATGTATGAGCAGTCATAATATCATTCAGTAATCATCGATTCGAATACACACACGCCATGTAGCTGTCCCGCCGTACATATGCACTTAACACGACTTGTTAACTTTAATTTGCTATCGCGATATAGAAATATATCTCACCTGCTAATCGATCCTTTACCGCCTGGTGGGCTAGTGCGGCTGGATGCATTGGCGGCAGCGCCCACGCCAACGGTGTTCGCTGTGCTGGCACACGCAAAACATGACCCGGTCCCGGATACAATGGGTACGAGTAGAGGCCAGCCGCCGAAGCATATGTCAGTCCGGCACTGGACACACTCAGCGTGAATTTGCCGTCGTCCAAGAGGTCTTTGTCCAGACTTTTGTTGTTGTTTTCGAATGGCTTTGAGAGAAGGCGCGATATGCTAAATGGCAGGTTTTCACTGGAGGATCGAGTTTGCTCCGACTGTATTGAGTCGCTGTAACACAAAGTGAAAACCAATAAATTACTATAAATCTTTTTGCGTTGTGACACAATGCAAATTTGCCACTTTTAAAGGCGCAAACGCAAAATTTATGCTAATTGAGGAGTGCTATTAATCAGCTACATGACAATAAATATTACTAATTGAATTCTATTAATTTTTACACGTTAGCGTAATTGCTGCTGAATTTCTATACATAATAAAAACATTTGCTTTGGACTCTTAATATTTTTAGACCAACTTAAATAGTTTAATATAATTTGAAATGAATTATTGCATCATACATCTTGAGGAATTTAATTGAATTATTTATGTTAAAGAATGTTAAGTGTTAAAAAGTAAAGCTGTTACTATTCACGGGTCGAAAAACGGTAGAATTTATATGCAAGTAAAAATGGCCTGAGTTTAATTGATTTTAATTGAAACTTTCCAACTTATAAACATAAGACATTTTTATGCGTCAAAGATTTCCTATCAACGACATGTTTTTAATTTAGGCGTGATTTTATGAGAGTCGGACTAAGCGGCGTGAAGAAAATATTACTCACTTCCAGTCAATTCTGGCTTTCAGTTAGTCTCCGATCGCAAATCACTGTTCACTGTTGCTGTAATGCAATCTAAATGTTTGTGTGTCTATTAAAGCGCAAATGAAACCAGATTTCTTAATTTTCTCGTTCATAAATTCACCTGCTATCTGATGCAAGCAAAATAAAATGCTGTTGTATTATAAAAGTGTCAATTGATATCACCTTGGTGTATGCGATGCTCTTAATTTATACTACGAATGTACATTTAAACGGCAACTCCCACTTAACGGCATCCCATTATCATTTTAAGTATCAAAAATTCTTGTGTTGACTAATTGATTATGTATAAAGTGTAGTTGGATTATTGAAAAGATAACTCTATAAGGAAGGATTCGAGCATATAAGAAAACACATTATCAATTTAATAGTGATTGAAAAAAAATGCAATTTTCATCCATAAATTATTGAATTAATTAATCTAGTTAAGTATGTACACAATTGTCAAACTGCCACAAAGAATCTTTTACATTATCACCTCTGTTATATGAATATGTCCATCTACACTTTTATTTGTTTTACCGCTGAAGTCGTGATTAACATTAACCCCTTACAACCAATTAAACATGAACACTGTGGCGTCTTAAAGAAGAGTCCTCCTAAATTAAGTTGACGATTATTGAGAAGATTAAGCAACGAGGCGAAGCCCGCAACTAATTTCATCGCTTTTATATTCACTCGTGGTTCGTCGTCTTATCTAAAGTGGTGTCGCGCCTCAAATCACTATTTAAATCTTAAGCTCTTAAGTTCTCGACGGTTTTTATTTTCTTGATAACGCAACCGGTTGGCAACTTGAATACTTTTAACAAATTACATGGAGACGGTTAGATGCATTGGAATTATGTATGGAATATGGTCAATTATGCCATGCGTTAAATGTGTGTTTAAATTGGAACTAACCCAAGTGCCGTCTCTGAGTCATAGCAACTGCCGTTATCCATATCCACATCGGAGCCACTTCCACATGATATTCTAGAGTCTGTGTCGTCATCCACATTGATCTCCTGATCGTGGTCTTGGTCGTCATCCTCATGAGCTGACATTTTGTATGATTTTTTTTTTAAATTTATATTTGATTTTGAAGATATCTAATTTTTTTTTTTTTGTTATATGAGTGTAGAAGTTTCACTCAAATACAAATCCACTAAACATATTCTTTATTGTATTATAGACACTTGACACTTTTGTTTAAATGAATGTGCAATTTTTCCAACAAAAAAACCTCACTAATTATAACCAAATCATAAGTCACTAGTTTAATCAATGCACTTTACACTTAACAGCACTTGCAAACTTTCTTAAATCGCAGAAGTATTTCAGTATCGAAATTTCACTTGAATATAAAATTAATTAAATCTCATTTAATAAATATCAAACCGATCAGCGCGAACTTAACACGACCAAATTTACAACAACGCACATTAAGCGAGACCCAACGACTGACAGGTTGTTTGTACAACATTTACGGTTGACTGAACGACTCTTCAAAATGCTCGTGTTGACTGGTGAGTGCCTGTTTCACGTTTACCCACTGCAGCCAGCAGGTTTAGCTCGTTTGCTGCTGTTTAGGGGAGGTCTTTCCGCCCTCGTGCTGCGCTCATTGGACGACCAGCATATCCGGTGGGTCTGATTGGACCAATGAGTGCCAATGAGAATTTGAGTGCATGTGAGGATGGCGGTTTATGCTGCTGGTAGCTATGCTTGTGATTTGAATTTTCATATAAGAAAATATGTACAGAAGAGAGTTGGCAGTAGATTGTCCGTTTCATTTTCACAATCTTTATGGGATTTTTTTGTTTCTGTCTTGTGCGCTTTAGCAATCCCTGGAAAACACATCAACTTGAAGTGTAAATAGATATGTAGAATAATATACAGATTAATAATAAATGGTTTTTAAATAATACTCTAAGACTTTCCCAATAAATGTTAATTTGTATATAAATAGTTTTTACATTGAAAATGCTAAATCATTTAATGTTATAAAAATTGTAGCTAGTCGGGAACTAGGCAAGGAAATCTTTATGATGTTACCAACCTACAACCTTGCTATGAAAGCTCCTAATTGTAAAGCTGGCCTATTTTTTGTTGAACTAAACATAATTTCATTTAACACGTTTTATTAAAAAAAAAAAAACAGAATAATGAAACGAAGTAGTTTGTGTTGTTTTGCGGATGATGCGCAGCATATTACAATACTTTGCCAAACACACGTTCAGCACATTTTTTGGTTGGTAGCGAACATAAATAATTGTTTAAAATGTGAAAATGAGCTCAATATGGCAGAGTGAGAATGAAATGGCTATATAACACAGTTTATATGTGTGGGAAAGAGTGTCTTCATTCTTCAACTGCGGTTATCAGCGTTCCTATTACATTTCAATATCTACTGGCTTCATTGAATCTAGCAATAATTGTACATGAACCGAATAATATAATCATAAATGAGTATTCACGGCATGAAAAAAGTGGAGTTCGCAAAGAGTTCAAAGTTTACTTCACTTACTCGCTTAGATTGTATATTATTTTAGCACACTTTATTGTCTATATACTTGTAAGATAAAAGTGTACTTATTATACTGTATCTGTAATATGTGCCGAGGAATAACAAATTTAAGTATATTTCTTAACATTTTAATTGCCAATTTGCTTGTAATAAATTAGTTCAAAAGAACCTTCCGACGTACTTGTGAAAAGAAATGTACATACAATGAATCGTATATCTGAAACCAACACCCGTAATTCGGTTGGGCCGGATGAATTGAAATTAATTTATCAACATCACGTAAGGGAAGTAATTTAACATCGCTGCTCTCTTGTCTAATACATATTTCATTTTCACCTACAATCAGAATGAAAAATTTGTGCCGGGAGAACGTTCAAAAATTAAATTATCTATTTAGGAATAATCCCAGCAGTGGCAGCAGCAGCGAGCACCTAACCAACCCCCCGCTGCTTATCCCATTTGTTGTTGCTCATTGGTTTGGTTTTATTTCACAACTTTACTCTTATCATTTTGTTGTGCACACCAGTAAAGAGCATATACATATATATGTTATATGTATGAATGTACTTTTATTTTTCGGGTTTTCCGTTTCTCCTTTATAATATGCTCAACACGGATTATGCTCTATGCCCGCGCTGTGCTGGCGAGCGGGTGAGCTTTAGCACAAAACACGTTGAGCTAAAACGATTCCTCTTGTTATACATGCGGCTTCTGTATTTGTTGTCTGCATCCGCCTGTTGGATGATGGATTGGCGGCAATAAAATTATTAATTTTGAAGCATATATCATTGGGTCTGAGCTGAATTAACCCCCTTGAGATATCCATACACATCTCCAGGATAAGCTTTTCGAATTTTTAGTGTGGCCCGTGCAAGTTATTCTGTATACATGTTTTCCAGTTTCATTCAATTTGCTGCTTTTATGCCAAATTACATGCCACTTTTTCGGACATACCGTATTTGTGTAGTGTGAGAACACACCCTTTCGCACCTAAACGTCTTCATAGTGATAAAGATGGAACATAATCAAAGTTGCAAACATTTTTTAAATTAGCTTCTTGGTTTATGGTGCGTTCAATCAACCATCGCAGTCATGCTGTTAATAGAAAGATGTTTGTCTCTATCATCTCATGTACATGTGTGAAACAATAAGAAGATGAAAATTGAGAAGATATGTACCGTCGATGTGTTCGTAAATGAAAGCAAAAAAGGACAACTCCAATAATCCAATTATTAAGGCAAGTTCCATTCGTGTAAAAACTGTGAAATCGTTGCTTCAACCCCTAGGGGTGGGTATATACGAGTATGTATTTCAAATCACCCACTGCTGCGGTCCCTGAAAGGAAGAGCAAAAAGAAAATCGTGAATGTATGCCAAGCAAAACAATACAAATTGCAAATAAAAATTCCACACGGACGCAATACCAAATGTTACGACCAGAAAACAAGCGGTGGGGTGGCTTAACCATCAGGACTCAGGAGGGTGGGCATGAACTCTGTGTTAGCAAAGCTACACGAATGCTCATGAGTACGAAAACAGGGATTTTTTTTCGTACAATAATAGTTGTTGGAATCGCTACATTTATACGTGTATTTGTTCTGAAGACAAACAGCGATTTGTTACCTTAGCATCGTATTCGTTGTTTTTGCACTTTGTGGGTGGTGGTGAAGGTGGTGCAGGTGATCCTTGCAATACTAATGGCTTGTACGAGTTGAATGCAAATTGTGTGTCCCATTTTCAACGCCCAATGGTTGTTCAGCCAATTCTGTAATCAACTTTCGAATAAAAAATATTGCCGGGGTTTCAGCAATGCTTGTAGTGGTTGATGGGCGGAATTAATGGCTAGAATAGTTTGTGTGGAAAATTGTAATCCGTATAGATGTTTTTAGTGTAAAATCTATGCATTGACTAATGCCATCGAAGGAATAATCTTGTATTTAACGAGCAAACACTTATTAGCTAGCTGACAAACAGTCACCTGTTACCATACCGCCGAAAACCCGAATAAAACGTATACATATGTACATCTTTCAGAACTTCCGACGATCAAGACAAGAGTCAGAAGATGACGCTACAAACCAATCGTATATAGATATATTTCGGGTATATAATTTCTCTCATTTCATATAATTTGACCACTGACGCTTATTTTAATAGCGATAGCCAATATAGGGTGGCATGTCAATTCCGAAGGAAGTGAAAGGAAATTCGAAAGGAAGTGGATAATGCGATCTTAAGGCGCGCCGATTTGTTAGACACACGCAATCCATAATACGCGCGACACAAGAGGACATGTATAATATACCCATCCGACTTTGGCTATGGTCTTTGGTCTGACTTTGATGCCATGCCGTGTTACGACCGGTGTGGTGCGGGTGACTTCAAACGTGCAAGACACGGCTGGATAGAGCCAGCAAATTAAAGGTCCCACGAGATCATCATCATCTAATAACATTTCGAGTTTACTTTTCGCCTATATGCCACGTTAATGTGATGTTTGAGTTGTTGATTGTTTCCCATCTTAAATGAGGATATTCAACGAAAAGAAAACGGTAGTGTATACATTAAATAAGTTGTTTTTAAGGCGCAGTGTGGGCAATTCATGCCACTTTTTCTATCATTTCGGTTAGGAAAATTATTTTAAAACGGAAGTGGTTTATAGTAATTCTTGTAGCATTCATTTTTCGCTATGTTTTGAATGCCTCTCATCGATGTGATGTTTCTTTTTCTTTTTCAAATACATTTATACAAGAGTTGGCGAAATAACTCACCAGTGACCAAGTTCTTATAGCAAACAGACAATTTTTCATCCGATTTGCTTTGTTGATGATTAACTTGAAGCCATCGCATGCCCATTTGCAATTCCCAGTTGTGAGTTGACCGTTTATTATATGGGTATTGCACGTTTTATTGCCGCATAGCCGGTCCAATCTTAACTTTGTGCCAATATAAAAAGGAAAGACGTCAGAAATTTTTACACACACGGCAAGTTGTGGACCATTTCGTGATCATTGTAATTTGAGCGATAGTCAGTCTGCTTTCGCCGTGGCACATATTGAAGTACACATGGACTTGAATTGCTACATCGCGCGGTAATCATTAATCATGAACACTGTTGGCCAATATATACAACATATGTGGGCAACGATTAAAGTTGCCTCACACATCACATATGCGATGGATTTGTTAATAATAAATGTTCAAAGAGCATGTGCCTGTATGAGTAGTCGTGTGAGTGTGCCAGTTGAGTTCATTGCAGATGATATAGTTTTTTGATTGAGTTCCGGGCACGTTCGCGTTCACAATCCCCATCATTTTGTGCAAAGCGGTTGGGTTTTTCTTGCAAAGTGCTTGTTTAGTGTGTTTATAGGATATTAGTTATTAAGTTAGAGCCACCATTTGCTTTACAAAATTAGCAAACGAATGCGGTATTATCTTCAGCTTTTACCAACCACAATTTCTCATTTTATTAAACACAATGCAACGCACATAAATTAACATAGAAATAGTCTATAATGTCCCTACTTTGTTTTGATTGGTCATTGACAAACCTTGCAAGTATACATAAACGGTAATGACACCAACATCCGTTCAGATACGTGTTCAAAACCACAACTTCCCGAATGGCTATCCAATCTCGTATCGTGCATATGTATATGAATTGTATAGACGTTAAGCTTAAGAATCTCCACTAAAGTTCATCACAGGAGCGGAGAGCCCACCTGCAAGCCACAAGGACATAACATAACGACCCAAAATATGCACCGAAATATCTACTTGATATTCCAGTTGTGTTTATACACGGATCTGTGCACTCAATTATTCAGAAAAATGCTACAGCTATCTTGTTGAGAAAGTGTCCTGTTCTGTGTGCTTTCATTTGCACAAGAAGCGACGCGACGCGCATTGTTTGTCGGGAAAATTTAGACGTACGAGCACATGAATTGATGGCAAACGGAGCACCCAGAAGATGTGCTCGTACTCGTACATGCGATTTAAGGACACATGGGCGGGTGGTCCTTGTGCTTTATAGCCACTTCCAGTTTTATGTGCGCTTCAATTTGGATTCATTGTGCATGCCTCGCATTTTTCCCTTACCGTATATTTACTTGTTACATAATGGGATTCAACAATACATGTTTATTACACGATCTGCAAGATGTTGTGGGTGTTTTGACCTTTTTTGATTAGGCGAAAATTATATTTTTCTTCGCTTTAAACATAAGAAAATAAAAAGATTAATTTCTATGAATGTTTTCACCCGCAATTAAACTTGACTCAGTTGAATTCATTGACAATATGTAAAAAGAATTTTTTTTACATAATTTCCTTCTATACATTCCCGGAACATTAAAATACATATTATATGTAAGAAATATAAGGCAATTATAACCAAAGCAAATTGTTCAATAAATGTTCAAATAATTGAGTTTCCTCAAGCTTTTACAATAATCAAAACAAAATGATGGCGCTTAATATTTCTTAAGTGATTTTTATAATATGGGTTGATTGCGGTTGTGACCCTTCATAAAAGCCCAGAATCGCTTTGTAAAATAATCACACGTGGTCGCATATAATGGTAATTTATATTCAATGAACTATATTTAGAAATGATTGCTGCATCATTTATTTATGACCAATCCATTCAACATGTATTGTTTGAACAGGCCCAATCCATTGTTGTTGTATATTTAAGCTAAAAGCTTACAGAGTAATGCGGTCGCCCATGAGTCCAAAAACGCCCAGTGTCTTTGCGCCGCATGTACATATATATAGTGAAGAAAAGGACGTGGCATTTTCCCATCAATTTCACGTAATAACCATTACCATTCCTTGATATTTCATTTGATATTCGACCAACGTTTCTCTGATACGCTCGTAGCGATAAATATACGTACATTGTCTTGGGGTGGGAGGATTGGGTGTGGGTGGAACGTCTAGTTGGAGTCGGCTTTTGTTGTAATAATTTTAGTTAGGTGTATTGTTTCAGTCGGCTGCTATGGGGATGAACGAATGTCCAAAGCGCTTTTAACAATTTATACATTATTTGGTTATGAAGAACCACCTTATGTGAAATTCGATTATGAAAATGGTCAACGCATGGGAATATGTATTTGCTGTTAGCAGGTGGGGTGGAAATTGTATACATTTACGGCTAAGGCCATACAAGTAGGTAAACATTTTCTGAAAATTTACTTATGAAGAATATTCGGTTCGGTATTGAGATTGTGATTACAGGAAAACATGTTGTAAATTGTTTAGTACTATGCCAAACAAAACTTATTTGTAAATGTGAATAAACGAATGGAAGAAGCGATGATTTAACCGCATAAACGCATGCATTTTAATCAAATTTATTACTTATTGTGGCAATGATTGCGACTACAATGCACCATGTTCATCTTATTGCATCCGTTGAGATTGCTGCGTCCAATCGGCGGCCAACAATTCAAAAAACGTACACGTGGGGCTGCATTGTCGGACTACAAATGGCCGCTTGCGTCTGTAGGCTGGGTTTGAGTTTATCGTCCGCGGGTCGGCGCGACGCGTCGCAGCATGCAATTTATGCGAATGCAATTATTGTTTTCGCAAAGCAGGAACATTTCAAGTTAATTTCATTTAAATGCGGCTAAATATGTGGCAACTGCGCAAGACAAGCGTCCTCTAAAGTCTCAAGACTGAATTGTGCAGACCGCTCTTACCGCCATACAATCATACATTACGTTGGGTCGTGTGTAATTTGGGACTTTGTGCCGAAGATTTAATACCACTTTTGCTGAAGAATGAAATTATCGCGCGATCGCTTTGTGGAATTGTTTTTCTTTGTTCTTTAAGTTTTCTTTATACATAAATCGAAAATTTTGCGAAACTATTAAAACAAAGTTCTTTCAACATTTTGTTGCAATTTTAAAAGATTGCATATTAGCTACGGATGTATGAGGCAGGGAGAAGATAGTTGACGATTATAGGTAAAAAATATTATCAATTTTTTACATTAAAAATTTTCGACTTAAATCATAATAATAATAGAAAAAATATTAATGTAACATTGGATTCGTTCTTGTAAATGGTAACGAAAAAAAATCTATAGTATTTTATACACCGATTACAATACTGTTCACATCCGATGTGGCTGCAGAATGCGCATAAACGAAAATTATGAAAATTGATATCATTGAATATGAGAAACGTGATGAGACATGGATGGGATTTCACTTAAATGCTTGTTGCATGATTGCCTGCTGAATAGTCATTGTGGTTTATTGGATGTTTCAACATTTGTGTTGATGAAATTGAAATGAAATAGCATTGGCTTCATATAGAATTCACGCAAATACACACTACTCAGCCAATTCAATACGAAAAGCTATCTGCATGTGCATTTAAATGGTTTTGTGAACGCTGGTTGTGCTCACAGATTGCAAAATGCATGACTGCCAATGATATGCCATTCCTGTTAAGCCATTTCGTGCATATTTGGCATAAATATCCAAAAGCACAACCAGCACAAGAAACAGCCTATTCACTTTATCTGAGAATAATAAACCCACTCTTCGTCTTCTCAATTCTCATCCCATTAGGCCGCATTGCTGTGCCATTAACTTGTTCTTTATTTTACACAACAAAACACACGTACATTTCCAGAGTATCCACAGCGGCAGGAAAATGGACATACAGACAACAGCAATGGAAATGGACACACATTTGGATGCACAGAGAAACAAATAGTTCCCTTTATTGCGACCATCAAAGTAATTGACTACCAATAACCTGAGTAAGTGCTAAACGTATAGTTCAGTTAAATCAAATTGTCGCCATTCGGGTTCGAAGGACCGCATACACATTTTATAGTGCGGCAATGTTTTCCTGAATGGAAGGGCCCAGATTTCTATATGCGTCCTTAAAATTTTACTATATGGACATATGTCCGCATTGTTGGCGCGGGAGATGGCGGCAGCTACCAACAAAATGCACACACAAGATTGAGACAAAGTTTGTCGTCTATCTACTCTTATTTTTCACTCAATTATTGAACGATGGATATGTGCTTTCGATTGGTGGCCAACCCTCTGGAATACTTTACTTAGATCTGTGGCATGGTGGCGGCGTTCATTACATGCGGTGGGGTGTGTTGGTTAATTACTTTTTGTTATACCCTGCCTCTTGTATACTACTCGGTTCGCTGAGTGGTGATCCATGGTGTGACCGATTCAACATCCATATAGTTTGATTTGAAAAGTTTGGCTTGTGTTGAAAATTTCTCTATCCCGCATGGAATTGGGGTGGATTTGATGATTTTCTTCATCGTAGGTACAAATTTGATGAATATCAGTAAATCAGTATTTCTATACATTCCTCTAAATCATTTAATATAACTTTTTCATAAAAGCTCGTATTATTTTATATCCACTTTTATCAATCACTTTTCCACGCTCGTCCACAATGAACATGGCAATGTTTTTGATTGCGTGACTCAAATCAATTTCGTAAAGAATGTAATTGATTTACGAATTGCAATTAAAGTTTTCACATAAACTCACTGCTTTTTTTGTAATTTAATTAGTGTTATTAAAACATGATGAACAATTACCATGCGTGTCTAAAGTCTAAAACAATTTACAATTAATAAGCAATAACATACACATTTGGAATGTTCAGTTTTACATATAGATAGAAATATGATACGAGGATAATTAACTGGCACATAACTTTATCAATATATAGTTAATTTTAATCAAGAATAGTCTTTTTTAACATGGAATTTATTAAATTCATAATTTTTATTAAATCCCTTATTTTGTCTACTATAAACAATAAAATGTTTCAGTAATTCCAATTATAAAAAGTATATATTATAAATGTCACAAAAAGTAATTCATGCCGGAGGTCAGTTAATTTACTTGTTTTTAATTCTTGTTATAATATATATCTAATTTCGTGTATTTATCAATTTAAAAACATTATTATTTTTAATTTTGATTAATCGAAAGCATATAAAAATAGAACAAACATGTTGTAGATTGTATGCTCATTGCTCAATGAATATAATTATTCGGTACTCAACCCAGTATTTATAACATCCGCCATCCGTCAAGTCTTTCATTAACTTTAAAGTCTTCGCCGTTTAGCCGAGTGTCTGCTTAATTACAGCCTCACACAAAAGTGAGTAACTTAATTACCGGTGATGTTAAATAAAATCATTAAGAAAACATATAGACATCTGGGTGGTCATTTAAAGTCTTGCCGATGCCGCTGATGCCACATACATCGCATCAGTTAAGTTGAGTACGTGTTAATAAGCAAGGTCTTTAGCTGGCAAAGTGTGCATTAATTTTTTTTTTTTTGGTTTATGCCAATTGAAAATCAAGCAAATAAATCGGAGGTTTTATTTGCCAATGTCCATGTGGACTGATTTATGGCGTAGATTAGCCTGCCTGATGGGATGTGTGATCTGCGCCAATGCACGTAGCGATGAAACGAAAGTTGCTGGTTTAATTTTATCGCGCTGATAGAATTCAACTTAATTGTACAGGCATTTTGAATTCTCCTACTTCTCATTCTGTTTATAAATTCATCTTCAAGGAATTAACATTTTCATTAAGCTTCTAATTTGCTCGTCGAGTGGATTTACTTAAATTTGATGGGCCGTTGAGTTTGTGTTAAGAAAGAGTCACAGGCCGCAATATAAACTATGATATAAAGAAAAAAAAAGATTAAATCCCGCATCGACATGTAAATTAAACTTATAATACTTTAAAGTGAAAACATTAAATTATAATAAAATAAAACAAAGTAAGGTGAAAGAAGTTATGTCTACGGTGGACGCGAACATGCGAAGAACAACTTTAAAAAGGAGACATTAATAAAAATGAAGTGACACGATTTGGCTGCGTTATCATTTAATGTTGCCTTATTTTGAACTCTCCGCTTTGACGCATCTTGCGTGACAACTATAAGTTGGCCAGACGATGAAGGGGAGGCATTTAGTTATATATCCGAATACAAGACTAGGAATGGTGTACTTAAGTATATGGACTCTACAACTACCTCTTCTAAAATTGTGATTTGTCTCAAGGAGCAGAAATGTGTAAGCGCCATGCTAAACCAACACTTAAAGATCTCATCGTTTCCCCTTACTTTTTTATTAGATGTGTTTAAAATCGTCGCAAAGCAACGTGAAAAAAAACAACAAATGAAAATACTGCCTGCGTCTTTGCATTTGGACATTTAATCTTGATTTACTCATTAACATTTTAAAAAGACGTGTGTTCATATCTTAAAAGCTTTTAGTTATTATTGCTCACGTTTTTTTTTTTGTTTCTTTATTGTCTTCTTTTTACATATCCATTTCGTTTCAGTACCAGGGTTTCGGTTGGTAATGTAGACGTGTTTTGGTTTGGAACATATTAACGAATTTCGGAAAATATAGTGACTTTTAGTTACGATATTTTACGCATAATCTTAATCTCCTCAGTAAATAATAGAGAAATCGGCGACTATAGGCTTTATTAACAAGTTATTGGTTGTTATACAATAAAGATTGATTTAAAAACATGCGTAAAATATTCCTTAATAATATTTGAAAAGGTTAAGTTAGCCTCTTAATGTATTTAGACCCGATAATTTAAAAATAAATTTTAGAATTAATAATTTTAGGAAAACTAGTATTTTTAAAATTAACAATTATTAAGCATGACATACACTACAAAGGCCCATAAAATATAAGATTTAACCGATCGCTTAAGACATGAGTAACGTCAATAGCGCCTTTCCAACAAGCATTCAACCATTAAACCATTTCAAATAAATTAAGTCACACGGAGGTGCGTGAGTGTGGGCCTTCAAATGTTGTTGTCTACTTTACTTAATTTGCAAAGTGGCTTAATACTGGAAACATTTATACAATAATTCAACATCGAAAGTTATTGCCGTTGCCAATAACAATATCGTGTTAATAAGAGAACACACGGAAAATGTCGCGAGCGCGCGCCCGATGCGGCCACTAGGAATGTTAAAAGCTCTTTGTTTCATATATGGCTTAAGATTAAACACTCAATTTATATTCAAATACTACAACACTGCACGCTTATAAAACTTTAAGAGCACGTCGACAACGACGTGGACAACAACTTAAATCGCGGGCAGCAAAAAAAAACGGATGAAAAACATTCAAAAACCAATATCCCCGAGTATGGAGACAAAATGCCATGACTCGCATAACCATAAGTAATTGCGGAAAGATAAGATTAGCGCACACAAAGTAGAATGAGACACACCACATGGGAAAGTACGTATGTAGACGAACTGGACACATGGTAATATTACCAAAGGCGCATTAACAGTGGTGCAGCGCGACACATTTGGGAGAAACGAACGCACAAATACATGAAGTTATATTGTGTGGAACCTATAAAGACAAGACGTTTGTGCGGAGGATAAAAATGAACATGCCAGACACAAATTGTCTCGTTAAAATACTATTTCACGATTACACAACGAGCCTTTTCCACTTTTTCGATGAGGCAGCGCCACGGTGGAACGATTGCAGCGTCTTCCGTTGGCTCTTGTTGTGTAGCTTCTTATCGCAACGCATTTTATACGGTCGGGTCTTACGATTGGAAGATGCGAGACAAAGGGACAGAAAATTCATTGATTAACTCCAACCGAAAAATGGGGATGGTGTTGTATCGTGACCTCATGGCTAGTTGACTGGATGACGCACCATTTAGACACGTGAGAGCTGAGGCTCGAGTATATTATTAAGAAGTTTAAACTTTTCAGATTAGAATGGAATGCTACTTAATTCGAGACGGACTCAAGCATAAGAAGATTAGAAATGGAATGGCATCTAATTTGAATTTCAATTGCGATTGCCGGGTGGTAATTGTGTGGCGCCATTCAAGACCAATCAGGGGTAGTCGTTCATCATATAAACGCGCTTGCTGATAAAATACGCATTTATTTAAACGCGCCCATTAATTCGGCAGTGTGCTTCCGGTCGCCCAGTCTTCACGGCACTAAAGTCCGCGCAACAAAGGCTTTTATACGTTTTATATACTTAAAAAGCGTTAACAAGGGTGGCTGCAATAAATGCCTAATGGACGGCATAAATTAACTTTCATAATTAATTAAACACTTTAGTCAAGCCATAAGAAACAGAAGCCAAGTGAGCCTTGGACGCGCATAAAAAGCGCGCCTCTCATCGCGAGTCGCGACCGCGTATATATAGCTAATTAACCGATGACCACACAGAGACTGACCGCCGGCCGTGCTATTATTGTACGTACACATTTTAATTCAAACAAATTAAACATATAGGAATAAATCAGAAGAGCTCTTTCATTCCGAAAACACCTCGCCGCCACGCTGCCTTGCATCTGTTAGTATATCATGCCTTCGGAACACGCGCAGGTAAAGAATTTAATAATAAGATTCAATCAAGACTCCTTCAATACACGGGCACATACTCGTATAATCTATTGAATCGAAGCGCCACATGATCGTCGCACACACAGCACTTTACGCTATGTTTTTAATGGAGAATCTGTGTCCAGCTTATCGTCGTTAGCTCTTTGACTTCTTCTCCTGTCCAGTGCTACACATATATTTAGTCCATTCACTCGGCTAGTACAGCAATTCTGCATTGGCCGCGTGTATTAATGACTAAATATTTAAATAGCCGTGTTTTGATCGCAGCCCCACACTCCACCGAGCTGCGCCGCGCCGCACCGCGCCGGCTTCGCGTGCGTCGTTTTGTTAAATTAATATGCACGCTGCACCCTCGCGTTCACCCTCTGCGCATGGCAAAATCGCAAACAAGACATGATCTGACACCCAATGTACCTGAACCTGTGGTGAATGTGCTGCAAATAAAAAAATTGATAACGAGAGCATATATAAATATTATTGAAACGAAGGCAAATGTATTGCACAACGCATGGCGAACACTAAATACATAGACTAACCACCCATTCATTAATTTTTTTGCTGTTGAAAATTTTATTAATCGAATTGATAAGGAATATTTTCTATATAAGAACCAATAAAGGAAACAAGCAGGTTATGGCGCTAAGCACAGAGATTCCCATTAAAAAGTTCAAATATGGCAAAGATTTCTGCAATAAAAATGTAAGTTATTTGTTTTTACAAAAATGCGATTTTTATGTTGACATGTAGAGCAAGGTTAAGTTGCCAAGACTGACAAAAATATTTATTAAAAAAAAATAATAGTCAAAATTTTAACTGTTACATTCAGATGCATGCAAAAGAAAAACTCCTTTTTTCTTGGAAAAACCATCAAGCAATAACAAGTGTTTAGCGCCAAAAATATATATACATACGTACGTTGTTCCAGAGTCTGTAATTTAGACAACATTTTGGCCCTCAAAGACATTTTTTCTTGTGAAATCAACTGTATTTTTGTCAAAGATGTGAAAAGACAAGAGTACATTTATTATCTTTTATCGTTAATTTGAAAAAATAAGATGTGGCAAAAAGTAGTTCTTGATCCCATTGCCGTTCATTTTCCGTTCCTGTTTTTGTTCCTGACTGCAACTTTCTGGATGCTAGATCGTCGCTTCTTTGTCATTGCTAGAAACACTACAAATGGACATATTATCAATCACAACAAAAAACTGCACATTTGATGAAAAATAACAGTATTTACAGATTATTCCAGCATTCCCTCCCCTTTTGGGGGAGTGCGTCGTATAGAGTTAAATAAAATATTTCGTTCCTTCCTTACAAAATATTCAACACAAAAGTTTCTGTACTTCTCGACAAAAACTAAATTTTGTCATTTCCCTAAATATCAGAAATGTTTACCTTTATTTAGATTATTAAATATTGGTTCAGTTAGCTTCGCTCACCCATTTATAAAGATGAAATGTATATACCCATAAGTCTTATAATAGTTATTTTGTGTCGAGTGTTAAAAAAAGAATCAAGTATCTTCAATAATTATGGATATGTGGCCAAATTATTACACATACAATTGAAAATCCTTATGGCTGCTGTTAACTGCATTCTAATTGTCATGATTCTTGTATTTTATATACATGTTCGCTCTTCTTAAAAACATCGATCATGAGAAAAGTGAAATAAACCGTTTTTTATGCACAAAGCTCGTGAAAATGGTAAATAAATGTATTCATCTTTACAAATCATCTTTGCCAATCGAGTGCACTCATGTAGCGAATTTGTAAAGAAGTGTTTCCGCGTACACTTTAAACATTGTCTGTAAATGTGCAACGCGCAGTCTGCATTTACAATGTACATCCATTAATGCGTTTACGGTAGCCACTACCAATTGAAATTTCATTAAAAATTTAAAGAAAAATTGATTATTTTGTATAATTTCAACAATGTTGCAAAACTCCAGCATATAAAAACTGTACTTTTGTTCTCGACGAATCTATACAAACTTTATTTTTATCAACAAATACTGTCTTTCTACATTTCTGTGTACTTTAACTTTACGATTAATATTTAAAACTACTATTTAAGGAATTAACATTTCAATTCATTTGTATTGTAATAATGAATATCAAAAAATTAAAAAAACATTTGTTTTTTTATTTTCAAATCATGACATAAATAAGAATGCCATCTAGTGTTGAGTTAAATGAGTTGAGGTGAATTCAAGAAAAGGCGTATATCGTTAAGTAAAGACTCCAACAACTGATAAGCAAAGACAGAGACCACTAAATTCAACGAAACAATTGCCTATGCTCAGGCGTTTTTAATAACTCTAGCGCCCACGAGATAGAGCTCTACGCATGTTTTGAGATTTAGATAATTGCTAGTTACAAACATTTCACTAATTTAAAAATACTTTCTTATCTGAAAATTGCCATTGAAAAATTGTATATTTAAAAGTTGAAAAACATAGAAACATAAAATCATTCAAAAAATGTATTGTTTAAAACAATTAAAATTATCTAAGACATCCGATGTGATAAAAAACTGTGAAAAGGAAATTTCACCTGTATTAATGAAAACTAGAATAAGTTGTAATTAAACTTTGACCTTAGTTAGAGTGTACTTTCGTGATGATTGATTTAAATATTTTATCATACTACAAAATAATTGCATACTCATTTAAGTATTTTTCAATTTATGTACTGTAAACTGAATATTATCTGCTAAATAGGTTGAGCGCGCTTTGTACTTGTTCACTTAAAACGAGAATTCGTATACGACTCGTATATCAATTTTAACAACAGTCATTAAGCATTTAGTACCTGTGCAGTGCAGGACTAGTCAATTATCTTAAATGGATTGAGAATTCTTAACACTTTGTCGAACGCTTTCTTAACTTAATAATTATACTGAATAATGAATGAACTTTAACTTGCAACTGCTGCTTCTGAGAGCAAAAAAAGCAACATGATTCTCTGTTCTTTGTGCTAAGCCTCGTTAAATGCTACATACCATTGTCAAAACGCCGTTTAAATAAAAATTATAAAAATATAATCATGTAAAATTTATAGACTGATTGTTATTTTAAAGAGGCAATGTTTCGTAAAATGGCGTTTGTTTTAGTACAAGAATTTAAAATTTAAGTTTACCAGTATTCATAAATTATAGCTTATTAGTAATGCAAATTATTTGATAACGTATCAAGATAACTGCAATATTAATAGAAGTAAAAAGTTTTCAAAAGAACGTGAAATTTAAATTAAAAGTAAATCCATTAAAGGAGTTATTATTTACAATGTAACAGTGACATCAATGAAAGCGTTTCTTAAATAAACAAAAATATTTCAATACAGACCACCCCATGAAAATTTAGGAAAATTGTAATGCGCTCTCCAAGAAATTCTTTTTGAAATACTTTCCGTAAATCATCTGAATTCGTCAGAACCACAGCATCATCACTGATCACTCAACAATCATGTAGAGAAATGAAGTAAGAACTTAAAACAATAATAATAACATGACAATAAATTATCAGTCCATTTTATTGGTAACAAATCTCACATGTGCTGGATATATTCATATTTTCTTGTAAAAATAATCTCCAATCTTTATGGAGGTATACTCGAGTACACACAGTACGGTGTATTTATTATTCCATACACAAAATCAAGTGAAAATTAAATGTTTATGGTTTGTCAGATGAATTTTCCCATCGCATTCGAGGCGTCCCGTGGAAAACAGTTCTGTTGGGTGATTATTATTTTTTTACATTTTCCACACAGCAAACACGCGCAGTTACATTAAATTTGTAGAAACGGATGTGTTGAAACGGTGCGGTATATATTGAGAATTATGCCTAATAACGCGATAAAGACACTCAAATCACACCATTTCAATGTGAAATTACTGTTCATAATTCGATGTATCATGTACGATATGAACTTGTATTTATTTTTCATCGTGGAAAATATTCTGCCACCCAGAGAGTAGATTTCCACGTATCCACAGACCGATTGGCTGGCATTAATGTGGAAAATGAATTATGTACGATGATAGAAAAATTGATTATAAACACAAATTTTATTACTCGTATGATCAACATATGAATGCATGTGAAATTGCTCTCAAAATAGCACATAATTTCAATTCATTAACACTCTCGAGAATACTTGTATATAAAGTCAATTCGTGATGCGTGCTAATGTTGCAAATCCGTGCATCTACTTATGAATTTTCGTTTTATGCTAAAATCCTCATTAAACTGGATTTCTTATTTGTGAGGTGTGACGCCTTCAGTTTTATGTTAATCAAAAGTTAAAGGCCGACACAAAAAATTTAGTTATCAGCCAATTGACACTCTAGTTACTTTGCGGAAAATTCCAAATCAAATACGTAGCAGACTCAATCAAGATTGGTGTGAGAATATAAATTGACACGTAAATTCCAATATTTGATTTATGATTAATAAAGTCTCAGCACTTGCAAATCGATGCGCTTCTTACATTTTTTTTATTTACAAACAAATGCTTAATTTCGAGAAGATGTGGTTAACTCAAGACGATTTCTCTAATCAACAACTGCAGACAACGCTTAAATTATAGTCTCATAAAATCGTAGTTTAGAGGACTGACTGCTGAAGAGCGGCGGGGAATCGCGTTAATTCGGCTGATGTATTCTAACTAAGTGAGGCTTCACTCATTACCGGGCTGTTTGTACCGCAAGTTGGTTTTGGCAACGTCTCAACTGCATCCTAAATATCGCAAATTAGTCGGGTGCGTGTATCGCGCTTCTAGGCGATTTGTTGCCTTAGCACGCGCGCATTTTCGCTATTTGTATTTGCACTACCGATTCGCTCCAATTGAGAAGATGCAAGTCGCAAAATGAGATGATACTTGGCGCAGTAATTAATGTAATTAGTTGCATTTGTTTTTATTTCAGTTTTTGGTTTGAGACTTAAATAACAGGGTGATGTTTGTAAATGAACTTTAGCAAAAGAGTTTTATATAAAATGGAACCCTTTTTTGTTTGCTCAAGAATCAAGAATTTCAAGGATCGGCAGGAAAACAATTTTCTGCAGGAAATTATTTAAATGTGTACTACTATCGAAAATATGAAGTAATACGGAATTAACTACATTCACTGGAAGATTTCTATTAATCTATTATATACTAGAATAATGATTAACAAATGACCTTCCCTAAGAACTTATGTATTTGTAATAAAATTCCGCGCAAAGTCGGCCAACTGTGTAAAGAGCCAACACGACCCTGTAAATAAAAACAAAATTACTTTACTAAAAACCTGCATAATTTCGATTCGTCTCACCCTGTAAACATATTGAAATGAATTAAAATGAATATACACACAAAGAATTGCCAACACCGTACCTACATGATGAGATATTTACGGTTTAATTAGCAAAAAATAGATGCCAAAAAGTGTTCTGGCTGTTTTGCTTTTTGAAAGGGATCAGCGCGTATTGTCGCGAATTAATTAATATTAATTACATGTACGGTGTTCACTGTTTATGCAAAGAAGTTGCTCACATTTATTCACTGCAATGGGCGCGAGGAGTGTCGTCGATGGGGTCTCTTCATTCGACCGAGATGTCGCTTCAATTAGTAGAATATGTGTTCGCTTTTGCAACAAAAACAAAAGGATGATTGCATGCACGCGGCTTGTGTCGTTTATCTACCGCTGCACCGCAGATGCAAATGTCTCGCGAGCCAATGCGACAACTTGTAATACAAATTTCCATATTAACTGTACATATACGAACCCAAATAGTATGCTAAGCGATATGTAATTTGAATAATTTGAAAGTCGCGCGAAATTTCAATTGAAAAATTGAGACCCCCATTAAATGAGACGGCTCAGCGTATGAGCGAAACATTTCGCGACACGGACGAATCACAATTAATTTGTCGGCTTCATTGTTTGACATGTAACACATTTTCTATATACATTGCATGTATACTTATACGAGAATCGAATTGTGCTAATTAATGGGCGCGGACGATTAAGTGATGGTTGTTGGTGTGTCTTTAAGGAAATGCAATGCGCAACGGCCTCTTGTGATCTTCGCCCAACAAAGTCTCAGTAATTGTGTATGGCACAGGGCGCTGGTATAATTTGCAGCAGCGGGAGAATGAACGCTTGGTATATGGGGATATAAGGTGCGATTATGTTATTGGCATCAATCGGAACTCGCAATGAAAGAATATCCCCAGAAACAAGAGAATGAAAACAATTTATGAAATATTAAAATAAAAGAATATAATTTAAGAGCGCGCGAAGAATAAGCGGCACCGCGATTTGATATGTCGACGCGATGTAAGATGTATACGAGTATTGCAGAAATTCTGACTTGAGCACGCGTCTTGGTCTTTTGATCGAGACTCGAGCGAGCCTGCGGAAACGCGATGCGACGGGCGCGGGCGAACACACGTGTGCAAAGGGACAATGAAGCGATTTTTTTTTTTGACTCGCTATTGTGTATAATGGAACTGATTGTTTAGCTTTTTTCATATGAGTACTTCAATCCATCAAAAGAATTAGTTTAAAGTGATTGTTCTTTTGAGAGGAGCCGCGACATGAGCGCTCCTCATCGACATATACTGTACATAATTATAAATATGGTAACACTTGTTGCGAATTCTATGAAAAATCTTATATAAAAAGTCTGAAAGAATTTCATAAACTAGTATATAAATACATGAAACATTTAAAGGTGAAATAAGAATAAGAAATCATAAAACTTTTAAGATCACAGATTGCCGAGCGAAAATACTATTATAATATTAAACGTCCCAATTAGCAATGCAATAATTTTGATTTCTGACAGAGAACAACCAATTATTTTTACCGCAAAGCCAAGAACAGGCGCGATGTTACGAAGATCATGACTTCTGACATTCAAACCGCACTGCGCGGATCAAATTTCAGCATCTCAATTCTACAAAAATTGCACATTGCAAACAGGATGTGGTCAAATTTGACACAGTGACATCACAAGTGAATTCGGCGTCAACTAGCAACACTTTGGGAGTGTAGCATAAAGCACATCCTAATTGATTGTGACTATGTGGCACTGGCATCTTTCCGCCAAAGCGCATCTACAACAGTCCATTCAGTACATGTCGCGATGCTCCTTATGTTATTTTCATCTCATTAATAATAACATGGGCTTTTGCATGCGTAAGCGTAGAGAGAAATATGGCGCATTAAGCAAGAATCATGAGGTTTTCGTGGCCCTTAGTGACGCTTCAATTCAATTGACAAATGACTGTCGGCTTGGTGGTTTTTAGTTTTAATCTAAACGCAAGCAGACTCACAACAGTCTTATATGCTGCCGGTTCGTATTTAAATTACACATGTTGCATTAGTTTGGCGCTGTATTTATCAAGATGATTATAATTTTCACTTGATTTATACGTTCTTGCGAGTTCTTAATAATTGTGTGAGCGGATATTTCATTAAGTAGAGTAGTTGGATCATGGCACAACGAGGCGTCTTGCAGATAGAGCAGGGATCCTTTGAATGTCTGTTGTTTGTTTTTGCATGATTTATGCGAATGGAAAACCGCCGCGTTGAAGGTGCCGCGCATTCATTGTTATTCCACCCTGAAATACCAACTCATTCTGAGAATAATACAAATATGAATACGAACCATCCATATCTATTTATGTAAATCTAGTTAGGCCAAGCTAATGATTTCGACGTATATTTTAAATAATAATTGATGTGTGATGTATTCTAGCGATAGGGCACAAAAACAATGTATGTTACTGCGCACGACTCCCGCAATTACCGTTTCGATGCCATTGCCCATTGTTTCCCACTTCTATACGAAGCCATAAACAAAAATGGTCGCCATTGTGGTATTGACTTTGGATACTATACATCGCCACATAGATATTACATTAAAAACCAGGAAAATACTAAAGCGTCCTTACTGTGTGCGGTGAGTTGAAACTGCTTGGCAGATTATCCAAGGTTTTGAGGAAACTTACAGCAAACTCATCGGTATTTGTAGCGTCTATGGCGACAATTCCGCCAATGAGTGACATGGTGCATCATAAAATGCATCCATGTGCAATACAGTGTGCGTGTTCGTAAATAACCAACAATATATGAGCATGAAACTTGCGTCCACCATTTTTATTTGTTGACTAGCGACGAACGTCAAGCGTCAAGCTTTTATGCGCAAACAACCAGCGCCGCTATGCAAACACCGCGGCCTGTGCAATGTGCATTGTGCATGTGGCAACTTGCATGCAATCGAATATCAATTAGCTGTCTAAGCTCTAATGACATTTCAGAGTGTAAACTGGTGGAGGAAGCCGACTCCCTGTGTGTCCGCGCTCGTTTGCACCGAAATGTGGTTACCAGTCATCAGTTTGTTAGCGAGTGGCCAGAACACATATTAATACGTGTATAGTTGAGCGAGAAAGCTGCGAGCGTTTGTTGACAAATTGCACAACATTAGTGTACATAGAAATGATTAATGTAAACGCAAAGAATTCTGCACTGCGTACGAATAACTTAAGTCACGATATTTCTGTTTAAAATGTATTTAATCGAAGCAGGTTATACATTATGTGCAAGCAGGTATGTAGGATTTGAATTATTATTAACTAGATTCATGTTGCATGAAACAAGTCTGTAAACTATTTTCGTTAAATGTTTAATGTGTTTGAATTTATAGGCAACATTTATAAACTATATGGAATGCTCGTATAGTTTCTGTCGAGTAAACATTCCTTAGGAATTACAATACAATATATAAACTATTTTTTTTTTATCTGGAGACATTAAAAAGTTTTACTAACCATAAAATTTTGAAATCGATGCCAATTTTTTACAATTTGATTTTTAATAAAGCTGTATTTAATTTAAACAGTATCGTGGTGAAATGTTTAATGTCTAGACTCCTGAACATTAAAAATTAATTATTGGTTATTATTGTATTTTACTGCACTTAAAACTCAAATAATTTGTATTACTGCTGCCCAATGAACTAAATACAAAATTTACACCACTATCAAACTCTTAGGTGCTTAAATTATAACAATATATGGTGTTTGTACCATAAGATATGTTGTTAATTGTTAGCCGATTTTTGAATCGTAACCCAATTTTAGTATATTTTGTAAAATAAAATTGTCTAAAAACAATTTTCAATTCAAAGTCATTCTCAAGTTAGATTTTCCTAGTTTTTAAGAATTTTCTCGTAAACGGCTGCAACGATTTTCTTAGTATTTACATGTGTTAAACAACATTAATTAACGTATATTTAACAAATTTAAAAAGGAGAAAAATTTACATTCATTGAAGGTCAAAATCTCTCATTTATTACATCGATTATTAAATATTACTTGCTGAAGAATTAAACTATAATGTATTATGAAATCTGGCGACGGCCCACGCTGCTATACTGCCGTTTCATACTTATGTTTTATGCTTATCTTCAAAATTTAAAGGTCAGCTGTCATTATTTAAAAACGTTATCAAAAACGTTATACTAAATAGAAACTGTAATAAAGCTAATTGATATGAGAAATGAAAACTAGATATTTCGCCCGGTTAACCATTCTTATAAAAATTGTATTTTAACTGGCAGGCTTAATTTGATCAACAAGATCAACATAAAAAATCAGTTTTGATTTTAGAAAAAAATAAGATAAAAAACAAAAAAATCGGAAATGTGGAGCTTTCTTAAATGCATCCTTAAAGTTCCTAAATTTGCACCTAGAATGTTGGTTTCACAAGAGGTTCATTTCAACAGTTTCAAATACGTTTTCAACAATATTCTTTGTATATAAAATCATTTTTTCCTTACTAATAGTTAAACAAAATCACACAACCAACCACAAGCTTTCTTTTTATTAATCAATTAATTAATTAAATGTAAGCCGTAAGCTAAACATCGCAGACAAAATTCAATTCAAGCCGACAATAGTTAACAATTCGCGATCAAAATATAATATAACGACTTGGTATTAATTCTGACACCCCACTGAATGGGTGTTTAATTAGAAATCATGAGCGATTTACGTAAGACGCTTAATCAGTTTTTTTACGTGCAACATCTCACAAGAAAGCCTATGTGGCTGAGCGCGCTGTCGGTAATTAATGTCAGTATTGAGTCGCGGCTATATATCGTATGCACAACATTACAGACATTGGAAAAGCCAAATTAAGATGACAACGCGCATTCGCCGCAAATTAATGTTTGTGTGTGCGTTTAATTTTAATTGTGTGCTTTTTACCTCGCCCAGCAATTCGTCCGTTCTCTGCAGTCTCTGCTGTCTAAACTGTCGTCTGTACCCGCTTCTTCTTGTGCCAAAGTTACATTTATATATATATATATATTCATCACTTTGAGGCATCAGACCATGACGTGTTTATACGTTATATGGTACAGGCTCACGAGCTTTTTATTCCCTGTTGAGTGTAGCGGATATACATGAGGTTTCTTCGTGCGATGAATCGTGTGTCGGGGGGAAACGATCAAGGTGGTCTCAACTCTAACCATACATTGATTTGCAGTTGATTGATAGTCAATTATATTCGCCTTTTCATGTATGTTCGGCATAATATATTGATCCGTGGCACTCTTTTGTTCTTTCTCCGTTACAATTTATCTTCGTCGGCTGTGTATTGTGAGTATATTAGTGTTTTGTGTTGCTCCTCTTATTTTTGAAAGCTCAATTGCAGGTAAAATGTCTCTATTCGCGGTGTTTTCTGTTTCTGTTCCACATATTCCACTTTGATTGTGTGTTTGGCTACTGACTAACATAATTCAGAGCACGCAGCAAATGTAAAGTGTTAGAACGGTAATATGAGCTCGCACAGACTTAAGATATAGAGGAGAGAAAAAACGAGAACTGGAATGGCTTAACCAAAACCAATTAACCACGATAGCTCACGCATGAAGCTGCGCGTGATATATTACATTGCTTAATTACAACGAATGCGGTCTAGACAAAGATGGTGTCTCGATTTTGTGTGGCAAATGCTTTTTTTTAAGCCATTTTGAAAATTAACTTAAATCTCATTTGCCTCAAATTGACCGCGAAAATGCCAATGGGATTAAGTGCAAGGCGAATGTTCAGAATATATGTTTTAATTTGATTACATTCTTAAGTCGGAGTTGTCATCTCTTAATTAAAACAACAAATTTCGGCTCTGATGAGTTTCAGCTCTTTTTGACAATTTTGTTAATGCTTATTTATATGAATATAAATTTGTATTGGATATACATGTAGGTACAATATTCATTTTGTACAATTAACATTTTGTTGCGAAACGTGCCAATCAACACAACAATTTCAGTATATGAAACAGAAAGAATATGTTACAATGATATACTAATCGAATAAAAATATATCCACTTTCATGACATTTGAGCTCTTAACTGTCAAGTTCATCCATCATTATCCGCAACAAAAGCATGGAACACACACACGCAAGCCCTCTCGTTAGTTAATCCCTTATTATTACAACCCGCGCCATTAAATATTTCAATATGTCATGCACAACCGCCTCTCCAGTCTCCATACAAAAGCACAACCGCGATGGCAGCAATTGCGCGCTGCCCGCCACCTCGACCTGATTTGCAATCGTGCATCGTGTTGTCTTACACAAAACATGTACATAAACGCATGTTTAAGATATCCGAATTCCTCCCTCTTTCCACCCTTCTCTCTTGGCCACAGTCCACAGTCCACAGTCATTCGTTTTCCCCATCACACAGTTTAATGAAATGCTTTTGAGCATCTCAAGAAATTGATCAGCGTTGTCTTAAGATTCTTGTGGCAACGTCAGCTCTCTCACTCTCTTTCTCTCTATCTATGCCTCACTTTAGTGCAACTTTTATCCCGATTTGCTTTGATCATTTCGTTCTGGTATAAATGTTGATTGCATTTTAGCAACCACCCAAGTGTCGGCATCGTTTGATCTTATTGTTATAACCCGGCACTAAGAAATTATCAAGACACAAAGGGGCAATGAATGGACGCACACTATTTCAGGCGATGTACGAGTAAGAACAGATCGCGGTTATATATTTGTGTATATTATGGGCTTTTGTATACTTCCCCAGATCCCAATCCTCGCGTGTATCGTATGGTGCCATCATCGTCAGCGACAGGCGCTCAATAAGAACCGCGCGGTTTGAAAGTGCAGACTCGCACACCAAGATTGTGAATAAAGAGGCGAGAACAATTTAAAGAGGATAAATTGAGATAACTAAACGAGATGAACATATATTATAAAATTTAATGAAATAAAAAAAGTTGTGAAAATCTGAAGCCGCATATTAAAGAGACGAATAGATATTAGGAATTCCGTGTGGCTCAATTATACTACATATTAACAATTCAGCTCGGTTATATTTTTTAATAAATTTAAACAAAAAACAGTTCAACAAGAACCTTGTTGCCGATTATTTGTGTAAATCCAATTAAGTTGCTGCATTAAGTGTCCATTTTAACACGTCTGATGACCACTTGCTTCACAGTAAGCCGACACCACAAGAATGCTTGATCAAATCTTCACAAATCAGCAATTACGCATTAGAGCATATATGGGTGTGGGAAAAAAATCTCAAGGACCCCTGCCTGGACATCCATGCTCATATATCAATTTGGTGGCCGCAATAACTTCATACCTGCAGCAAAGCGTCCTGTGCCTAAATGTTCCCCAAACATAACTTGCTTTGTTGAAACCCTCAGGCTAATACACTAATTACTTAACACCTTTTGGATGCCTTTTCGTCTGGTCAATCGTTGCATCTTGAAACAACACATCAGATATACAATAACCATTAAGTAATATACAAAAGAGCGACGCGAAAACGTATAGGTAAAACTTGTGTTAGCCTCTAATAAGCTGTTATCATTTTGCCATCGTCAAATGTATACAAAACCCCTAATTTAACGAATAGTTGCGGCACCTCTTCAAAATGATCAGCGCTATTTGTATGTTTAAGACGGCGGCATTGCACCTTCTTGCTGCATTGTTGCTATTTGGTGGCTGGCCAATTGATGATGGACACAGAAAAAGAATGAAACGTGTCCCGAAAATGGAGCAACTAAAACGAATCTAGGAGCCAGTGCAAGGTGCTAGCGAATCAAAGTATTATATTATGTGGGTAACTATTATTTTAAAAGTGGTTTGATGGTTTAAGATAAATTGGAAACAATATTTTATTTGTTTTCCCTAACAAATGTTCATTTCCTCAAATTAATTATAACATACACATTTTTACAAATAGATCAGCAGCTGAAGCATTAAAGCGGCTTGTGTGCCCTTTTATTTACGTATTAGTTTTTACTGATTATACGTAATTAGAATTTGTGCAACAGGGTTATTTTAAAAATTGTGTAAAATTTATTTAAGCAATAGATTAAGTTAATTTTCTTGAATTTAAATAATAATAATATTGTGCACCTGGAAGTTAAATACATATATCTTTTAATAAAAAGAAAAATAATCGCTTACATAAAATCATACCATACATTCATAAAAATATTCTTTCTTTATCAAATCAAGGACATTCATAACATGAAAATTAACCAAACTTCAAAGTTTCGTCTAGATAAATTTGATGTGTTATAAATATTTGTTAACATCGTAACGATAACGAACAATCCATAAGAACAAACTGGAGGCAACAAGCAGAAACATTTTGTCGGAACATCAATTAACTTCAACGGGTAAATTGACCGATAAAAGAATGGGGAATTGAAACAAAAAATCAAGTAGTCAAAATTCCACAATATCACACGGGCATGAAGTCATCCACATTTAGTCTGAGCCCCTGGTTTATCCCGTGCCTCCAATGTCGGCGCGCGGTATGTCTCATCTTGAAATGTTTTTACAGCGTCGATTCATATCTCATATGAGATGTGTTAAAATGCGGATGCTATACAGCTTCCAATACGTTGAGGGTTCCCGTTGTCCATATACCTGAGAACTGAGAAGGCATAACTTTGCGGGTGGGATTTGTGAGGCGCTAATAATGGTATCCCTTATTTGCTGTACAATAGGTAGATGAAATCATAATTCTGACGTTAATTTGATGACTTAACAGAAATGAAATTATGTAGTCAATTCGTCGGATGGTCTTATAAGATGTGTGTCGGAGAGTCGACAAGGATTAGATTGAAATGCTAGATTTGTGGTTATGACTTGAGAATGTTACTTTAGAATGATACTATGTAATGGAGAAGGTGATCAAGCTAAAATAGTAATAAACTCGAAGAAATGGTCGACGATTTTTACACTACCGTTTTTATCAGGAATATGTCTATGTTTGACAATGTTCAAAACTAAAGTTTATTCTAATACCAATAAATAAAATTTCATAAAATAAACTACATTAATGCATTTTAACATTGAAGGAATGTTTTTGGACATGTTTAGCAAAGTAGTTGGTGTCTTAAAGGTCGACAAGTGTGTAGAAAAACATTGACCTTGAAAATATTACATATTGACCTAACATATTTTATGTTCAGCAAATATGATGAAGTTAGATTTGATTACGATTGGTATAACTGTTTTCTAGACCACTTTTTTGGGTCAATCGAATAACAAGATTACATTTAATACCGCCGTTCGTGTTATGTATGAAAAACCATGACGGTTTATATACAATAAAAGCTTAGCTTGTTTAGTGTATTTATATAGATTTATACTAACACGTCTTTTAATCAGTATGAACATTCTGAAAAATTAGCAAAAAACGGTTATGTGGATAACATTAGTTTTAAACTAAATTTTGATTTTCAAAAATATGTACTCAAAATTGCTATAGAACAAAAAATTAAAAAGGATGCCCGCTCATTTGTCTTGCCAATCTAATAATAATTTAAGTTCCCCCTTTAAAATTCCATTAATAAAATCATGTTTACCTGTCCAACCAACAATGGATCTAAATCCCATTAGCTGATATGTTTCTAAATATATTCTGCGATTACACGTATAGTCCAACACGGGACCACCCGCAATTGTTCTCTTCGGGCTTTATGCGACCGCCTTCCACATCTTGCAAGGTGTTCTTCCATCATAATTAATCGAAACGAAGTATATTTTTAATGGTATATATGAGTATGGTTATTAGAGACTGATGTATATATTTATGAAATACAATTTTATGCTCATTACAATATTCATAGATGTTCGCGTAATCTTCAATAGAATAGGACAATCAATTTAATAAGACGTGAAATTAATAAGCATACATCCGGTAACAATTAGAATCATATACGAGTATGAGACTGTCGTTTTTTGCTAATGAACCATAAACATAGATTATAGTTATGTATACTTTTCCAAATTGATATAACAAGATAACATATAAAATAAAATGTTAAAACCAACTTTAACGATAAACAACATATAAAACATAAAGACCATTTATATAGTTAATGTAATTTAAAATTAAATTCTCATTAACTATAACCAGAACAATTTGCTGGCTCGTGCAATGCGCGGCGCATCTCGTGTTGTTGTCATTTATGGGTGATTTTATTCTCAGCGCATACTTTGCAACGGTCATTTCACATAAGTAAGCCAGCGTCTTACGTGCGTTTGCCCATTGCCCAGTGTCCAGTGCCCGCAGACTCCGTGTCTTCAGTACATGCTTCGGCAATCGATGATGTCGGCAAAAGATCAAAGGCCCAAAGGGTAAATCGCTATGTAGTTAATGTGTATGGTGAATATAACACGTTTGTATAGTTCGCCTTTCGACTATAGACGTCGAACAATGGCTATGAAACGGACTTGGTACTTGTATGCTCTTATATTTGTACTTGAAAGTGCACATGTATGAACACTCGAGCACTTATATTTATGATATTAGCAATATAATTTTTCAGCATCATTCATACGCGTATACTTAACGAACGAGAATACCTCCAATAATGAAGATTCATTTGGTAAATAATGGTTTATTGTTAAATTGTACGAGTAAATGCATATCAAATACACTAAAATGACATGTGCCAATCTTTCTTAATTGCTTGAACGCTATTAACTAATAAGCTTAATAAAAAGTGTCAGTGATATAAATACAAAAAAAGCTTCAATTTAAAAAGTCCTTTACCAACCGAGACCCACGTTAATTATCTTCAAATTATTTTTGTATTTTTTTAATCAAGCGATGAAGTCTAATAAATACAACAAAAATTCAAGCAACATGTGGAAATCTCTATATGAATGGCAGACTGAAAAACAGATTTCTTTATGCGCAACCAGCGAAAAACATTAGGCGCACCAAATTGGTTAATTAATGATAAAAAACGGTTTCAACATATGTCGACTTAACCCCGTCATAAAAGAGAAGGATTGAAATGTAATTCTATCCCAAAATACCAATTAATCTGGCGATTTTGGGTTTACGAGTGTATCGCATTCAAAATACAATAAATAATCTTGAAATTTCTCCAGCGAAAACTATATAACTTATAAGCATTCAAGAATGTTTGTGTCGACTTCCTATAGTCACACATAAATAAATCATCAAAAAATTAAGGCACTGACAGTCGGCATTCTTTGTGTGTGCGCGCCTTTCTGTATGGGATTCATGCTCGGAAGCTGCATTCATGTAGCATATTATATTATATATTCTTGTGTTCTCTCACTCATGATGACTACTGAAAATTAAGAGCCCCCACATAAGCGGAGAGAACAGAAAGTCACTGTGCGCGCGTTCTGACCCAAAAAGCCCACACATGAAGTACCTTGGGAGATTAACAGCACTGGATCGAAATGGGAAGCCAAAGCCCCAGCAAGTTGAGATGAAATTATAATTTTAACTTTTACCAATTTAATTTGAAGACCCAATTTTGTACAAAATCTAATTAATTTCACTTAAATCGATTGATCAATTTGATAGAGTTTTCCTGTTTCATTAGTTACCTGTATAAGGTCAAAATTTGTCATTATGTATCAAAGCTATGCTCATAATGTGCGCTGGCCCAGCGACATTTACATGCTTCCTGAGTGGTCCGTTGATGCGCATGTGTGACTTTGTCTCGCATCATTACTATACGCCACCATTATTAAGATCTCGATGGCCGATGCGAGTATATTTCATCATATTGTACAGCTTAACAATTAGGGCCTTAGCCAAACTGATTTCGTCGCTTTGTTGAACAATTTGTCGCGGTTGTCATTATGACGATGTACAGCTATATGGAGTGAATGGGATTATATGTGTGAGCTCTATGTGTCATTACTCATTATGGAGGCACAACCATGAATTTGCTGTGCGTCAGTTAAATTAGATCCATTGAAACTAATGAGATCACACTCAAACTTCTGTTGTATTAGTTTCAATGAAAAACTCAATGGCTTTGAGGCCTTGGTTGACTGGACGTTTAAATAAGACGAAAGGACGGAGCCCCTGTTTAAAAGTAAATAATGCGACAATAAGTAATCAGATTCTATTGTCTGTAATCGATTAGGTGGTTTGAGTTGATTATGACATCTGTTTGCTGTCAATTAGAATTTAGAATGAAGACATCAAACATGCGTTAAGCGCTGATTGAAGTAGAGTTAAAAAAAAAAACCAGTTTTTTGTAATTTTATTTAAGAGCTTTCTAAAATCTTTAAATATTCTAATGATTTTTTTTTTTTTGTTGAAGAAAACAAAGTTGTCGCAAGAATTTCTACCTGAACCTAATACAGACTGTTTGAAAACCACAAAAAATATTTGCTCTATTTGAAGCAACAGATATACAGTAAACTGTACACCACGATCACCAAAAGAAACATTTAAGTTTGCCATAAAGGATACAAGCAGATGAGCCTTTAATTGACTCCACAAAACATGCTTACTGAATGCAATTTGATACGCATATTCTGAAGTCACAATGCTTTACGTCTTCATCTGATTGTCATCTCAATCTACAGAATATTCTGCTAAAAGGGTCGTTTGCTGTTAAATAATTAACAATATGCCACAATCAATTTCTAGCCTGCAGTCTCTCGTAATGGTAGCGATCGTCAGAAGGATCCTTGCCTGATTGGTTTAGATTTTTGATGAGACATTAATGTTGGTGCGACAATGAAGGCGCGTCGAAAATTAAGTTGTAAGGGCACTGTAGATAATTGCAATTAGAGTGGTATTCATTGAATGATGGTTATTGTCATGCATGTATAACTATCAGGAAATGATGTCGTGAGATATTGTTCGATAAATTGTAAATTTGTAAGAGACTAAACATACGGAAGTTGAGTACATAAATAATTTGATGAGAACACGTTTAAGGATTTAATGAACAACCATTTCAACAAACTGATGGAATTAACTGATCATGCACATACACAATATACAAAAAGACGGCCATATTTAAGGAATAAGAAACAAAATCTCCTGATTTTTGATCACAATGAAAATATCCCAGATAGTATATAATTAGCATTTTGCCTTAAAAGACATTCGTGGAATCAAACTTGTAATTGCGTACATTCCGGCAGCCAAAAAGATTCAATTTAAAACTGAAATTACTGTCCGTCTGCATACCGTCAATTACACTTGTGGAGAGAACATTTCTTATAAAATATGCGTATTGCCGAAAGTTACATCGTGATTGACCTTTACACGTACAAATAATTACTAAATTAGGTAATCAAAAGACAGAAGTGAATGTCGATTTAAAGAAATTCGATTATGTGTATTTTATTTTAAAAATGATTACGCAGATTGGTTCTGTCGACAATTTTAAATCGATTGTGGTATTATGTTCATGTTGAGTTCAATGCGCTTTTAAATGTTTGCATTGTTTCGAAGGAACGCATATGTTGTGTTTAATTACTTGCAATCAATTACTTATACTTTATTATGGTTGGTAAGATGTTAACATATATAGATGGTTGATTGCTCTTAATTTACGTCATGCGCAATCGATCAAGCAAAAAAAAATTGCTCTTACATCTCCACTTTGACTAACCATTGTTTATTGAACAAGTTAGAGTTGTGAAACACTTTGACGTGGTGTTTTTCAATTGTGATTACTAAAATTTAAATTATTTTCAATTTAAATCAAATATTTGACGTGGTTTTATATATTTACATGATTCATATTAGATTCGTCCACTTTTCCCTACCATTCATACAAAACGAAATCATGAATACTCGATTACTCGTGTTACTTATTCCATGTCAAAAAACTCGACAAAAATTTAAACAGGTGATTACATTCCGACTGAAGTGTGACGAACATTTGATTGAAACTCAAAATTCGTTACAATTTTCTCCGACTATTCATCCGTACGCCCTTTAACAACAATTAGTCGTATACGCTTCAAGATGTTTTCTGCAAAGCATGTGTTACTGCTTTGAAAAGATATGCAAGATGTCGTTCAGATTGTTCGTAAATTTGCCTCGTCAGCTAGCACCTGCGCAAAATTGATTATTCAATTAAAGAGATGAAATTTTAAAAGGCCCTTATTCGTGTGGAGAAGAAAATAGAGACAAGAGTCGGGGTGTCAATAACAATTTGTCACGGTTTCGCAACAGTTGTATGTATTAGAAAGAAGCTGTTCTTAACTCAAGCAATGAACTTTACAAATTGAATGATATTTCAGATATTTTTGACGATGTTCTAGTTGATAAAATAGACAAATGTATAACAAGGTGTTAGTGAAGATGGTAAAAGCGATACATTAAATCAAAAATTGATTAATTGTTTAAACATTATTTAACAATTAAATAAACGTATTTATACGGAATCCCATAAAAATCACATACAAGCAGTAACTTTAAATTTGAAACATTATTAACACAATTAGTTACTGGTCAACTTATTTGGAACGAATATTTAACAAACGACCGTTAATTATATGTCTCTCGTTTCATTGGAATAAATTAACATGTAATAAAGTTAAAAAGATCTACAAGAATATCTAAAATTGCAAAATATGATCGATAAAAGGAAGTGATGAGATTTCGCAAACACAATACGAGCCTATAGATTAATCCAAGACTTGGAATTACTGTAATCTACATAAATGTTAAGCAACATTTAATATCTTACTAGTTACAACATGCTCTTGAATATGCATGCATTGTTCATTTCATGCAGAACGTAAGCTTTCTTCACGACAAAGCAAAACAAAAGTGCTAAATTGGATATATTGCTAATTAATTCAGGCGACTTAATATGCGCGCACATGGTACGCGTACATAAGCTTGTATAATTATTGTTATTTATAAACACGATCGTTGACTATGAAAACTAGCTCCCCCGTAAGTCATAATGTGAACAGTTTTTGTATTCACACATTTTCATTTGCAGTAATGCGATTTTAATTGTGTTTATTAAAGCATATAATAAAATGTATGAACACGAAAGATATAAAACTTAATCTTTTACTACAATGTAATTCTAAATACTCTAATAACCGAATGAGTGAAATAAATATCATAACTTTACTTATTTTACAAATCAATGTTATTAAAATGACATGTGCACATATATTATAATTAATTCTGTAAAATAATATAACAAGTACATAATATAATAATACATTGTATCAAAACACCCGTCACAGGTTTGAGTATAGTATAATAGACATTTTATGAGAATGTAAGAAAATGCTAATATGATCACAGAAAGTAGCGTCTTTACAATATTGTTGTAGATCTAATTAAAAGCGGCATATCTTTCATTACATCGTAGTGACGCGACGGTACAAAGCTTTCCGAAATATATTTGGAGACTTTAAGAAGAATTATTTATATAGGATACACTATTTATAATTATACAATAAAACACATTTTTTCTGGAAGATTTGTAAATGCAACTAATTTAAACGTTAACTTGTTAAACTTGTTAATATTGCAAATGCCCAATAATTGGAAACCAAAGTAATTAAATAAATCCGATGTGGATGCTGTAATGACTTAACACTAATTTGAGTATTTCGCATCCACTTTACCAACTTATTAGTAAAAGTGAATATGTGATGCGTCGACATGAACAAAATTATGACTACGAGCTTTCAGGGTATTCCCATTATAATTTTAATAAACATGTATGATATATGTATTTTGTTAAGGCCTACGTGAGTGTCCAAACAATTGCGCATTTGTTCCTTCGTTCGCAGTAGAAGACAATGATACTGATTTTTAGCGACTTGCATCTAATTGGTAATAAAACGCGCATTTTATTTGAACATTTCGTGCTAATTGATTTTAATTTTAAGAGCTTCTGTTTGGTTAAGCGCTACTGTTTGAATTTAAGTAGCACACACTTTGTTCATAGTTCATCTAGCATATACGTAGAATGTTATCTTCAATGGATGTACTATAATATTTACATACATAGTTGTATTTATATACGTTGATTGTGGAAACAGTTTAATGTTTATTATTTTTAATGCACATGAGAACTGTTTTTTATAAGAATGGTCATTAATGATGGAGGGAATGAAAGCTTTCCCATTTAATTAGCTAAATGATTACAAATGCCGCGCATTCCACTATTCATTTTATTATTAAATTTCGTATGCGCGACTTCAATTAAATGCATTAGGTGCAGCTTTATCTTATGCCCCAATCATAAGTAATTGTAGATGAAAATGAAACTATGGCTAATTGCAAATGGTTTTCCATTGAAATGAATTGATAATATCAACTGTCATTGAAACTAACGATTTGTAAAGAATTTCATCCAATCGATGGGTATTTCTTCGAATGCATCAGGTGAATTAGTGCAACAGCTTAGTTGAGCTTCGTTTCCGCAAAATACAATTTCGTTTCATGTACGAGAATTTATGTTGAAATCATGTCATTATAGATAATAGCACAATTTTATAAATAACCCGTCACTTTAGGCTCATTTGGCACAGGAAACAATAGTGTAGTGAAAAGTAGAATTACTACACGACAAAAATAGTGTTGATAAAGGTTGTTGCACTTCAAATTACTTAAATAACTCTTTGGTTGATTTAAAATATATGTATATTCTAATTTTGTGTTTAGAATATCAAAGAATTAAATTATATTTACAATACAATTTTCTGCATAAAATCAAAATGGATTCTATGTACAATTTTATATTGCATGTAAATAACTAAAAAAAAAGGCTCTAAATGTACTAAAGAAACTAATAATCAAATGGAGTCGAGTAAAAAGCGACTGGTTCGTTTAGGAAAGTCAATTATATGTAAGGGGGGATGGGGGAATTCGGAGCATAATACCATGTGATATACACGAATTATGAAAATTAATGGCCCGATGCATTACACAGCAGCATATCATTAGGGCTTGTTATCAGTTCTAGTCAATCTCTACGTTGGATTTCATATCTAAAAGTAGCCACTATGTAGTAACTAATAGATACCTGATACACAAATTATCTATTTAAGTATGTCTCTATCGACATATGCTCACTTTGGAGGTTTCTGTAACTGTATGTCGCCTATTACATGTCACAAAACATTTAATGACTCACATAAGTCAGTACACTCTCATATACTTGGACATAGAACGTAAACGATATTATGGCAAAATGGATGGATATCATAAATTTAATGTCGCAGCCATCATAATCTACACATTATACATTGTACTGCACATACAATTATAGTGGTTTTTATTAGCTTAATATGAAATGGCTTGTGCTTCTCCACACATCGCTTTCATTGGAATGAGTAAAACTCTTTGAACAATATTAAACAAAAAACAATTTAAATAAAAAATAATTGCAATTTTTTGCGATTACAAATGTTTTTACTAGTATCAAATATGTGATTAACATGTATGCTCTATCTCAGCGCATATTCTTTTTCATATAATTTAAGAAATAGGAAAATACGAGAACATATACTACAATTTGTTTAAGTGGCTAAAAATCACTCAAAATAATTAAAATCATAAAAGCGATAAAATTGGTAATGCTTAATTGCCGTCGCGTTTCAGCTATTGTAATTTATACTTATATGGCAATTTTGAAAGAAGAAACGCGTTGAGTAAATGTTATTTTTTGCGTTAGTTTTTTTTAGTTGCAAAATGCAAACCTAAATTTCACACCTTTTCGTAAGAGTGAAATTAAACATCATTGACATCTGCTCTCAAATCCTCGTGAGCCAATTTTATATACTTAAAATGTTTGTTCTAATTAATTGATACAACATAATATGAAAAAAATTTATCACCGTCATAGTCATATCGAATTGATAAAATTTGCTTAGAATGTGTTAAAAATATTCATAATTATCACCATTATGATGCTATGAAAGATGTTAAATCACATTGGCAGAAAAAATTTAGACGCACTAGCGGACGACTTTATAACAATTTAACGACAGAAAAATTAAATTAATTTAATTGGGTGAAAGGCCTCGCATATTTACGTATGCAAGAATCAGCCAATACCTGATTTATAACATTTAATTAACATATTAATCTTCACATGTCTGGAATCATTTGTGCTGCGTGAACAATTATCAACTGACGTCTCGAGCGATTCGTCTACAATGATTCTATTATAATTCGTCGAATGGCGGTTGTCGAACGTGACAAAAAAGCACGCAGGCTAGGACGCTAATTAAATTAGAGCCTTTTTGGTTTTATATAAATCAATTAAGAATTTCGGCATTTTTACATGTTTTGACCGGGTGTCTTCATTCGTTCTTAAATAGACAGCCGGTTAAAACATGAGCATGATAGATTGTCGTCAATAGCTTATTCATATATTTTTAATTAGCATTTAAATTATTAATTGTGTATGTTTGAATTATTTTTTTCGAAATTCTTAATGAATCACAAATGCAGAAAAAAAATTCTGAATGGTAGAATTAATTTTTGTCTTTTGGGTATAGTTGAAATATAGGTATAATAGATTCATAATTAAATGGCATTGATTTATAAAGAAATCTATAAGAAAGAAAGTAAAATTATAATTTTTTATACTCACATTTGAAACTCAAAACATTGATGTTATGATAATGTTTTAAATATAGTTGTAGGGCTCAGTAAGACAAACAATTTTGGTAAATGTGTCAAGGTAATTAACCGTACTTTCCAAGGTCAAATACTGATTTGTTTTTTCTATCTTTTAAATCATTAACTTTTCAGTAATAATTTATTCTTTAATGCCTTAATGAGAGTAAAATTTTTGCTTAATATGCTAAGGTAAAAAAAACGATTTAAGTAGAACTAGAGGATTTTTTAATATTTCCCTTGCTTAAGGACACATCAAGGAGTTGTACCAATATAAACAATTGCGCAAGTCCTCCCTGCCGCGTCTTTTCTGGCGCATAAACAAATGAAGATGACAGTTTTCCGACACGTGAATAGGCGACATACAGTTGTCCATGCGCAAAACATAGACGTTTTGAGCACTATCTTCGGAAATACTTCTTTAATAAGCTCTTCTTTCGAATTTGTCAATTGACAAAAATCTATGGTAAAGGAAAAACTAAATTATTTATCAAAATTATCACACTGTTATACGAAACCAAAAAAAAAACGCATACAAACGCCATGCAAAATGACATTTTCATTTTTTTTAATTCCTCCGTGGACTTTTTCGAATTCTTTTACGAACAAGTGGTGCAGACTGCAGTATAGCTTATGTGAGTCAATAATAGAATGTTTACAAAATTCACTAAATTATCAAAATTACCCTTTAACATCAAAGACCTAATACCTACTCATACGCGGAAGGTTTCATCAACCCCAAATCATGATATTCAAAAAACACGAAAAGTATATCACAAAAAATAAATATGTTAATATACAAAAACAGCTTCATGATTATTCTGCTTTTTTATAAATTTTTCATTCCATAATTTTACCAGTTAATTGTAATATGGGCGTAATTAATTTCGTAATTATTTATGTGATTAGAAGCAAATAGTCCCAAGCCATTGCACAACTACGTATATAAATATATATGTATATAAAATACATGGCTGGTAATATTCAGGATTTAATGGGAATCATACACGTGATTACTGGGATGAGGGTTGTTTATTCGTTCCCTGTACATTGCCTATACGCACGAATTGGTAGAGCAAACTGTGCCATGAGATGGCTAATTTTGTCCTTGGCATCATGATTAAGCAGAACCGACCAAACAAGCGAATTAATTCTGCTTTTAGATGAACTGGTTTTTAATAACACATTTTCTGTGTTGTAGGTAAAATAAGCCGATTCCTTCAACCCTCTTTAAATAATTAATGAATGATTATGAAAATTATGTATACAAATTAACCGCCACGAGTGGGCCGTGGGCCGTGGCCCGTGAGTAAACATATATTTGCAGCGTGCTTTCAGATCACGTCCCTTTGATGGTGTATCAAATAAGCTCTGGCAGCAAAAAGCTGCACGGAAAGGCAACATACTCGTACAAGTATACGAAACAAGATGAACAGCAAACGAACAGCGAACACATATCATGGACTTTTCGAAATATATAAGTGGCTTCATATATAATTTATGTATCCGATTCCTGTGTATTCACTTTTGGCGCACGGTCAGCCAATGAAGTTATTATTGGGAATGGTTTGAAAACGCTTTCCGATGACCAAAACTGAAGTACTGTGGTATTCACATTGCGATTGGACGAGAGGCCGCGGCATTATGCATTTTATACCCGCATCCATGGGTTATATTTTACCACATCTGAATGTCTGCGCGTTTCGTGGATGGTCGATGCGGGGAATGAAAATGTGAACGAGGCAGCACAAGGAATATTCGGATAACGATTGAATATTTTATGTTATGGCATATTATGTTGAGCCAGGGCAATGAAACGTCTCGTGAGGAGAAAAATTCGTGGCGGCTGAATGGTGTAAAAATAAAACTGAGCGATTGTTGATACTGAAGAGGGAAGGTACCGCGCCGACAAATTGTATACAATAATAAAGAACCGCGAATCTTATGAGGGGACCTCACACATGCAATATCGTGAATTGAGGGCCTTAAATGAAGCATACAGATTTGTTTTTTGATTCGCCTTTTATATTGTGTACGCGAGTTTATGTACAAAAAGTGTGGACGGCAATTACAATCTAAAGACACTGTTCATCATCAAGAAATGCGCGTATATTAGCAGGAAGGCTTCGATTCCCATTTAATTAGGAAGAAAGGCAATGACGGAAATGGTTTAATTGCTTAATGGTGACACGGCGCGGCGCATCGATTCGCGGTGTGAGTTTTCACCAGACGTGAGTGATGACCTCCCAGGAGTGAGCTAATTAATTAAACGAATTGCAGATTTTGTGTAAATACGTGGTAAGTTTTTTCCACATTATTTTTCGACACGACTCGACTGCCGCCATGAAATTAACCGTGAGTTTTTCATTCACCTGGACTCCTGAGCACGGACTGATGGTAAGAGTAAATAAAGCAGCTTATAACCACACTGAATTTACTAACAAAAACATGCTGGTAATCATCCGTTTTTGTTAACCCTTTTTGGTATATTTAAGATTCGCTGTGTGATCGCACCACACCTCAATAATTTTATAGAAACTTCGGACTCGTGTTGATTTCTATGTAAACATGCATATAGTTAATATACGACATTTACAAAGGTGGCGGATGTTTTCCATGCGGAAATGGAAATATTTAAGCAAACAGAACTCGTGTAATTGTTTTGGAATGGCTCTATACTAACAAACTATTCTGCATTAGCCTCATACGTTAATGGTCGAATTGTATAAAATGTGTTTTCTACTGCAAAAGGATAAATAATTATGTCTGCGGCTTGTTATGGATGTATACTATTTCCTTAGTGTTGGGGTGGACTTCTTCATTATATTGAAATCAACCGATCCGACGCGATGTTGGTCTGTGGTTTATTAGTTTCCCGTAACATGTTTTTGATTGTCCTGTGCGCACGTTTCGAAACATCTGACTATTATTCCAATTATATCGTTATTATATAATCAACCTTAAATTGAAACTACTGTCGCTCTTCCTGTTTCCTTCATCGCCAATCATCACAGGATACGGTAATTTAAGAAAACCAAATATTTATTATACATTGCTTCCCATTGGTTTTAAAGTACGTTAAATATATACACAACATTAGTGTGGAATTAATAAAAAATACTACTAATACTTCAGTTTGATTTATTGCAATTCACAATAGATTTTATAAACGAATATAAACTCTTTTATATACATATATATGTTTATTACGTATTCATGATATTAACGTTCTTAAACGAATATATACGCATTAACAAACATAATTTTATTTTATAGAGATACGCGAAACTTTTTAGTACTGTAAATTATACATAAAGGTTCGCGTGCTTCAGCAGATAAAGACATTACTTAAAAACAGCTAATTTTCCTGTTTGTGCCACCACAAGTTTCTTAATTTTGACCAAATAATAATAAGAGGTCTTATTATTATTTTTTACATGTGGCGAACGATAAAAACTGCAAATGATTTTTTACGCATAAATAATGAGGCGTCAAAATACGATAACATGCGAAATTCTTCAGATAATTAAAGCAGGTTTTTATAAAATCACGCACATCATAAATACAATTTATATTATAGAAAATCGAGTATTGATTCACAAAACCAATATAAAAAATAGCAACAGAAATTTCTTAAATAGAACGAAATTCACATTTTTCACATTATATTAAAAGTATTTAAACTTTTGGGCTATTGTAATAAAAATGGTATGAAATGGTGCAGAAAATACACATGCACAGACACTTTAAAAGCATAATCACCTTCAAGTCAATTATCCAAGCTAACAAATTAGCCTTTTCCCCTTCCGTACAATTCTACAAATTATATTTACATACCTACATATGGGCTTATGTAGTTATTTCCAATTGGCAACTCTTTTCCCTTTGACAAAATGCCGCCGCGCTGCCTTTGGCGGCACTGCGAGACAACCAATGGCGTCCCGTAATGCAGCGGGTTGGCTCAAAATATTGACTAACCCACATAAAGACCGCCCATTTTCTTTATACCATTTCCCCTTGATTTACTGTGGAAACTCAGTTCAAAGCTATACACTGAAAACGTGTTTGCCAGTTTAGTCGTCACTTGGTGCGGACGCAGTTTCGAGTGATTCCGAGCTATCCTGCTGAAGATTCACACACACAATTCGGTAATCGCTGGTATGGTTTAACGTGTCGGATTATTAAAAGATTTTTAAGTGAGGTTCAGTTTTATGCAACTACAGTGAATATAATTAATTTTGGTGTAAATTTAAAATGGGTGAATCGTGACAATAATTTCTTAGTTTAATTGATTTTAAAGTGCTATTCCATGGATTAATGTGTGTTAAATACTAATTGTGTCACAAAAAATGCATTGACAAAAGGTGAAGGATTCGACTTCTCAATAAAATAGTGACCAAAAAGTTATGAAGCTAGACAAAAACAAGTGAAAAAATTCAACACTTGAAAAATTAAAAATCATTAAGTGTTGTGTCTGAAAATTAAAAAAAAAATACAAAATGCTTTGTACAAGTCCTTCCCCAGCTAGTCCCACCGGTTCAGAAATATCAGTAGGAGCGCCTAGTCCTCCGCCCTCTGACCATCAATCTCAACACAACGGCGGTGACGACTATTTTCGACCTTTAAAACGTCTGCGAATGATAGAAGCCGGCCGTGATCGTTCTTCAAGTCCGTCACGATCCAGTCTGGATGGAGTCAAAAGTTTCTCTATTGCCGATATCTTGGGACACGATCAGGCACAAAATGCTCAAAATCAAAATAACTTACAGCCAACAAAAATCGTCCGGCCGTGGGATCATTTGCGTGGGCCAGTGCCAGTGCGACCTTTTCTGCCGCCAGCACTGTTGCACTATGAACATAGGCTGGCGCTGGACTATCAGCGACAATTGCACGAGCACTTAAACGCCCAGGCGCAGTTATTGCGACACATGAACATGAGCATGGAAATAATCCCATCAGAGAGCGGATCGGATCGATCCAGCTCGGCGGCAAGTGATTGCTGTTCACCGGAAATCGGCGGCCGGCTGACCGCTGATCATCACAGTCACCATCATCATCACAGCTCACAGCATAATTCGTCACAGCAACAGTCGCCGCACAGCAGTAGCAGTTCCTCGGGTCAGAAGACCAAACCAAATGGTACACCGTTAGACGCATTGTTCCAGATGACCAATAAGACTTTTGATGAAACGCAAGGCGACCAAGGTATTTATATATCTTTCATTTCAATTGAGCTCAACTACTAAGTTTTGTCATATAGCATTTATCGCGCATATAAGGATATGAATGATTCAGTATCAACAGTTTCTAACGCTGCGTCTTTATAATTAGATAATATAAAAACAGGAATTATCCAATTCAAAAAATGTCGAAACATAAAGTTTTACAATGTACATACATATACATATAAATTAAGGCATTCTTATAAAAAACTTTATAGCAAAGACGATGCGTGCCTGTATATATGAAATAGGTTGACTTTTCTCAGACAGCTACTCCTTTGTGTAGCCAATTGCCCCAATATTCATTTAATAAATGCCCATTGAATTAGAACCATTAACAACTCGTGGCTGTATTCCGCGGCACGATTCCAAAGCACAAACGAGAAGTCAAAGAAGATCTCAACAATCGCAGATATTCATAAAAGTGTTTTAATTGGAAGCCATAAAAGTTTAACACACGCTTTTTGATGAAGATTAAAAAATAAAATATTCATACCACATTTGGTATTATAATGGATATTGTTAACAAGGCGCATTATGAGCTTCTATGTCTACTCAATCATGAAAACAAATCGTAGGTGGATTAGAATCTTCTATACAAACAATATGTATTGTATTCTAAAGTTAAAAAAAAACAATATTTCTTAATCATTTTAGTGATCAATAAATACTGCTATCCCTGATGTCACTTTTCGATATTATCAATGAAATGTTTTGCGACCGACAATTAATGTGTTAATCAGTGTGTACGTATGTCCTTCAAACGACTCAAGTCATGCTAACTAAATGCAATTATTCATTATTTTTTCGAAATGCTTGTGCTTGGTGCTGTCGATTCTATCATAAATTGTTGCCTTAATTCGTTCAGCTCTTATTGTTTTATTGCCTTGTCTGCCATTCGTTGCAAAAGTTAATGTATTTCGCTGTCGCATTTACAGAAATCTGGCATGAATTCTATCACTTCCACTCAAGTCACAAACGGGTATACACAAAACGACACGAGAGAAAGAGTTTTGCCAATCTATCATTTACACAAAAGCAATCACATCAAAGTCATAAATTGAATTGCAACCGAATTACGGTCAAATCAGCGTCGATGCAAAGCGAATTTCGATTTTTTGCCCCATCTCTTCCTCTTCAAAGGATAATTGATTAGAGTACACACATTTTAAATTGATATCTACACTCAAAAAATTCGATCAAAATTTCCTGATCCACGCCGGTCACACGCGAATATATCCTCAATATAATGGCGCGCCGCACGCTTCT
>JANSTS010001226.1:86368-96504 GCA_026546915.1 Sylvicola fuscatus
GTTATAATATGCGCTTTCATAACGTGCACACTGCAACATAATCGAATTTTCATTTTCAATTTGTGTTTGCCTCCACACCGCCCTTAAAGTGCCCACGAGTCTCAATCTGATTTGTATTGATGTATGCCATTTGCGCGTGTTCTTTTCACCGCTTCTTATTCCGTGTTACCTATGTTATAACCGATATCCAAAGGTCCATGGGACCAGTGGAACCATACCGGATAGGATACAAGAACGCGCCGCGTCGTCCACAATGTAAAAGTTAATCAGCAACGGTAGCCAAATCACGTACGCGTTTTGCCTCAATATTAATTCTCATAATGTGATGAGATGAAACCATGCAAGAGACTGCAGGAATTTTTATGCTGCAGTGCAAAGTAATGTTGCTGTGATCAGTTTGACGTCTATATGTATGGATATGTTGTGGCGATGGTGTTGGTTGTAGTTCATGCATCTGAGAGTAAAGGCGATTAAGGTATTAAGGAAGAATAGGGATTCAGTGGAGCATTCGAAATTGGATAAGAAAAGAAAGAAACGAAGTAAAGATGTACAAATATGTTTCAGGACGGAACAGCTCATCGTTGATAGGAAGTTCCGCCAAATTTAATAGTATATTCGTCCTTTTAGTACATTAAGTTTAAATATCAATTAATGGAGTATATGTCTTTACACAAAAGACAAGGCGATTTACGCAAGAGTAATTGTATCAGTCAAAAGACAAAGAGTGCCGACCGCAAACCAAAAACTATAATTATACGAAAACGCTCAAATTTATGCTCAAAGGGTGCAGCAGCTCACCAAAACATAAAATCGTATGCGCGACTTCAGAATGAATGCGCAAAACCAAATTAACATTAACAAAAGTTCGCACTAATAGCATGCGAGCTCCTCTGTAGCGCTTGTCTTCACGTGAGGCACAATGCACATAATTTAAATACATTCAGCAGCCAGTTACAATGAAATAAATTTGTTGCAGTCTTTCGAAGATGTTTGAATTGAAAGAAACTTGCGCTGGCGCGAAGATCACGCGCAATAATCGCCCATGTCGGAAATGCAATAAAGGGATGTTTCGTGAAGTGTTTTGTGCTACCTAAAACCACTTTTAGTGCATTTAATGTGGCAGAAATGCAATTTTAGAGATCCGTACAATCTCATTTAAGTAAATTAGTGTTGAAAACAAATAAGCTTGTGTGGGTAATTTTTAGGATTTATTGCAACATTTTTGCAACTGACTAACAATGCTGCAGATAGCTTTACTAAAATTGTCGTCATTTTGTGCTCTGTGTACAAGAACACCTATTTAGGATACCGTAGCTAATCTTGGCATTTGTTGACTATGCTTTTTCATTCGCGGCGGGGAAAATCAAAGACTAATCAATACATCTAATCGCATAGAAAATAATATGTGAACAAAGTGGGTAAATAAAAATAATACACACAGGAACAAGTAAAATACGAATGTGTGGTATAAATGTAACGATGAAAGAGCGAACAAAAGGAAAAACAACGAATTGAATAAAGATTACAAGGGATTTTGTTTAAGAAAATATAAAATTTTTGTGTGTGAGCGTCAAATGAGCATATAACTATGTAGCGACTTACTGAATAAACTCCCAAAGCGGCCAAAGTCATCATCACATGTACTATACACACCAACACGCACCAAATCATCTTCCATAGGCCATTATACCAACTGGTCGAGGTACTAAAGATCAATTCGTTACAGTCGATTAAGGTGTATTCACAATTGCCACAACTAATTTACCATCTCAGATTCATTCCATTGTAATTGCTCTGGTGGATGCCCATTGTAAAGCACCGGAGAGTCTTGTTGCGATGCCGCGCTGCGCCGCCGACAAGTGGTGGATGCGGCCCCACGTACGTGCACAACACACATGCGATAGGAAGTTGTCGCTGTGGCGATCGGTAATCCCAAACGAGGTCAGGACACAATTAGCGGTGTGATGGGCCGCGCAACAACAGTACACGTTTGAAAATATTGATTTGAAATCGATCGTCTTGTTACGCCAGCCAATTTGATGTGTGATGCGCGATTCTTGGAAGAAGTGAGTCTCACTTTTTATTATACCTATAGTTGCGCATTAAGACAGCAAAGACTCACTGTTTAAATACCCGCAATATCGTCTTTGTGTGTATCCACAATTTCAATCTCATTCGTTCCAGCCGGTAGACGCTTTTCATCTTTCATATTTAACTGATCCCCATTTTTTCTGCAATAAAGACACGTCGCGTCGCGTCGGCTGGCGGGATGATTTTGTTAAAACGAATGTGAGCTTATAGACACACCGGAAAGTATTAACGAAAATCCGACAAAAGGTTATTAGCAAGAAAACCGCATAGTCCTCCCAATGAAACAATAAATTTATGCCTTATACGTTCGCGGCCCAACATAGTATTATGTTGGTATAACAACAAGAACCGCGCTGGAACAACCACACACAATCCGCGATATCTCGCTAGTATACGTTCACTGAATGGGTTGTATATAAAAATTATTGGAAACATTTCTGAAAAAAGAAGAGGAAGACGCGTCGACGGCAATTCTCATTAACGAAAGATAGCGATTTGTGTTAATTATGGATAATTTAGCGCATAAATTCGGTTGATTAAATGGACAGCAAGCATCGTAAAACTCAGATATGAAGAAGAGAAGCACACACCGTGCGATTATGTTCGTTTTGAATGCAAATATACGCACAACTACTTGCTGTATATAGAATATTGGGCAGAACCAATAAAGTAAAAACCAGAAATGCTATAAAAACCAGATCAAATTAAAGGCATTTATATCAATGGAATAATAAAATACAAAATACAAGAATCACACCTGAACACAGATTGTGTATGGGAAGCTGTGGGACATCAAATACACAAGACTAAGAATCTTGTATTTATTTTGTGTAATGATAAGATTTGTGTATCTTTCTTATGTTAGTAGTGATCTTCTTTTGATGGCTGTGGCAATAACATCCATTCAGAGATACCATTAAAAGAAGTGTAATAACTTGAACATCAATATATACACACCTGTATTCGTCTTGTACTCGTTCATATATGCATATTATGTACGAGAATAGTGGAACATCCAGAGGCAATCAGAATCTATTAACTTCCTTTTATCTTTTGCCGAATGGAAGAGGAAAAAGTTAACTCGAAAATATGAGTACCACAAATACTCATCCATACTTGTATAACGAAGAATTATGGAAGCAACGAAAAGGTAACAAGCCAGTGACGGCGTCAAAATAGTATTTCAAAAAGTGGAATTCCGATTAAAAAGGTTAAGGTAAAAAAAAAAATTAAATTATATATTTTAATGTTAAACAAAATAAACACAAAGAAAGTATGAGATACATTGAAAAAATGTAATCTAATAATATTCCAATAGGAAACCGGTAGTCAATGTCGAGCTACTTCCATTGCAGTTATTAAAGTGCACACGAACTGCAGGGAGGCTGGCGCCACTCTTTAAGGCCTCTATTAAACTTTGAAATGAGATCATTTACATGCGCCACGTCAATATACATATGTGAATGAATGCCTAGCGTCTGACTTTCTGCCGCATCCTGGATACCATACATTTACCCAATAAAGTCAATTATGGCCGCGGCATTGTGCCGCACACGCCGGGTCTATATACGTGAGCAGCAGCCCGGACTCTTAAGTGTTTGTACACAATAAGTTTCGCGAGCGATGGCAATTTGCATTATTAGAAATTATCCATTTCAGTACGTTAAGATCAGATCAGTATACTGACGAAAGCTGTTGAGTGCGTACGGCAAACATGTTAATTCCAAAGGAGTTTTTCATCAGTTATGTGGAAAGAATATTTGAATTAAATGAACATATGAAAGCATTGTGACAAATATATGATGCTTTAACGACTGCAATTTCATAATTGGCCATTGAATATGTACTGAAAATCGCTGCTTCTTGTCTATGACATGGTTGGTCTGCTGTATTATTCGGTTAGAGTTTCACTTAGAGTCTTCGAAGACAGTATTAGCATACTTGCCTCCAAAGATACACACTTATGCAGCTTATTGCAGTAAACATTAATCAGCTTGTTAATTTAAGTGTTGATTGGCTTAATCGCAGCGTCTTGCTTTTGCAATGCTATATAAGCACGGTAAAACGCGGCATGGCATGGCATGGCGCAGCGCGGCGCGGTGGTTGGTGTGTATAAATATTTGTAGAGTGCAGCAATATTGCAATTTTCTTTTTGCATGCTGCTAAATTATTTAATTATTTCATTTGATGAGTGTTGCCATACCATACTGATATGATTATTTGTTTCAAGTCAATTAATTCGATTCAGATTCAGAGCAAAAATCTAGTGTAATTGTCAGACTGCCTTCATAATACAAAACGAGCGCAATTTTTCAAAATGCAAACTAAACGGTCCTGGATTTAATGCTGCTTCAATTAAGTGATTGGTACAGTTTATCAAAGTATATACAACGAAGAAAACAAATTATAATTGACCCCGTAATTAAATATTAATGATATATTGAGCTGTTCAAGATCAACTTTAAGCTCTAATTCGATCGAATCGTTTCAATCAACGATCGATCATTCATCAATTGCTACAAGCGAAATATATTAACTATTTTGTCTCGTCTACTCGTCAGCGAGTTGTTGACATGAAAGTTACAAATATACATATCGTCAGACATTTGACGAACTGAACACTTAGCGGCTAGCGCGCTCTTAAATGAATGACGTCGATGATCGAAGTGATCATTACTATACGGTATATACACATGAGACGTCGAATGTGTGTCGCTTTAATTAGACGCTTTCATGACTTATAACCAGCGGCAGCCCGGCAGAGTATGTGCCAGTTACCATAACACAAGATACGTATATGCCCAAATGACCTTGAGTTATGCGTGCGAGTGTACGCAAAAGACGGTGCGCGCAGTGGAACGCAAGCGCCACATTTAGCGTGCGCGCAACGATCAAAAGCTTCCGACGAAATCACAAATCTCGTTCCACTGAATTACTGGTTTTCGGGATTAAGCGGTAATGTAAAAGCTAAGAAGGAACACCAAGTCATCATAATCATTGCGGGCAAATATATATGTTTACATGATCGTACAGCGAGTGGATCACACCAACAAGTTGGAATCAAGTCCAATCGACTTTTGAATGATTTTAAGGCGTTTTTCATTTTTTTCCAACTTACTTTTGAATAAAATACTGTTAAAAATTGCTAATTTTATTCGAATTAAAGACGTTCATTAAAATTCAAGAAACAAAAAAAATTCAAATATGAATATTTGTACGCGATACAAAATAATAACATCGCCCGATTCATTCAAAAATCTGCAATCCAATACCGTAGATCAATAAACGCCGATGCTGTAAAACAGTGGTCAGAGCATTTTATTCTCTCGTCTATCTGTATATATTCCCACTGATCAGTGATCCAGTGATCGCAGCAATCCAGATTCGTCACAGTGTTGGTTCGTACGTACAGCCACCCATATGTACATCTGTACGTATAAAGTATATGCATACGCTGATGACCGATCATATTCTAAGCGCGTCAAAGAGACCGCGACCTTTTAGGTGTCGGTTCAAGCTAATTGGAAGATTTTCAAAGAGAAATGCCGCCACCAAAGACGAACAGTGCACATAAATACAAGAAAGAGGCAATAAGCAGTGTAAAAAACGAGACGAACAAAACAAAAAATCGAAAAAAAACTGAAAATGATTTGGAGGAAGGTGAGGAGAATATCTACTCCGCTACACTCTGTGTGTGTTTCTTCATTCTTTTCGTGTAATCTTTAATGTTTCCCCATGCTTGTTGATCGCGTTTGAGATTCTGTATGCCTTCAGCTTATAATTTGATCGTGTGTTCCGCGCCAAGTATTCACATACCTGCACCGTTCTATCGCATTGGCTGAGTGTTGCTTTTCACACGACTGGACATCCACGGCAATATAATAACTCTATAGTCTATACTCGTACATACGTTCCAAATGCACCTCTCATTCACACTCATGTGCTGAATCTGGGCATGGAATCCCATTCAATATGGGAGGCCTTCTTCGAGATGTGATCGGCTCATGTAGTTTATAAAGGCAACCGAACAACAATATGTTTAATGATAAGACAAGGCATACAAGCATCAAAACCACACTTAAAATTGTATGGGAGACGATAGAAATCGGCAATCAGCGCGGACGCGGCGGCAGTGCAAGTAGAAAAGGAATTATCGATCGATGCATGAAGTATGTGCTGAGGCTGCGGATTTTGCACACTAGATCATCTGCAAATTGATTGATATTGGCAATTAAGCTATTTTTAAACACGCAATTTGTGTCTATGTACTCTCACATTAACATCAATGCATTAAACGATCGTTAAATAGATGCTTTACTCTGGCAGATGCCACGAGCTATATTGATCTATATATCATTTTTAACATTTTTAAGCTACTCACCTTACTAAATACTGCTGTATTAAAATCAAAACAAATTACAATCAATTGAATCCTTTGGACACTAATTATGACAAGGTGCCATGGACGATCAAAGCGCGGCCGATCGGCGAATTCCTTTACCCTCAGACGTGTAAAAACGGTGTTATTTCAAATTAGTGAGGATGAGTCATTGAATGAGGCATGAGAACATTCAGTAGGTGAGCCCGCAATAAATGCATGAGCAAACCACCTGATTCTCTCACCTACCACTTAAGCCATTAATGGTCTCCTCTTTGCTGGTCAATTATATTATCCAAAGAGGTGTAATCTTTGCGTAAAAGCTATTTCTCTAAAACTTATATGGATCAACGAAACTCTGATCGACCCTCATTTCAGCATAAAATACATTACCAGGTAGAAAGATTATAACAATGAATATTATAGCAAGAAGCTATTAAACCTCATAAATATAATAAATACAAAGTGGAAGGGACCACAATATTGATTAATTATATTTAATAAATTTTATTGATTCGAATTGATGTTAATTATACGATAAGGTATACATATAGAAGCTGCATTTAGTGAAGAACCTGTAAGTCGGTGGATGCCTTTTAATTATTTTCGTTCGAAATTACACATTGCAGAATGTAACATAAATAAGTGTTGTCTATTAAACAAGATTCTGACTGATGGTTTTTTTTTTTTAAATCCCTAATTTTATACTTAACTGCTGACCAAATTTTTAAAATTATAATCAAATATGTCGGTTAGTGCTGTTTCAGTATGCACATAAGTTACATATACTGTTTTAGTCTGAAGCCCATAAATGTAAAGCGCATGCGTAAAAAATTGAATTGCCGTCGGCGGTCGCGTCGCGTTTCGGTTGTCTTTACCGTCATCCGTGTTCTGCTTGTATTTATTATGCTTGAGATCTTCAGAATAAATGAGTCCCACAGAATCAATTTTAATTCAATGAATATCCGCTGTAAATAATTGAAAACGAAAGCGAATTCAAGCAAATGGCTGTATGACTAAATGGAATAACGCGAATCGCAACGTATAGTGTCGCAAATTCATTAACAAGGTATATAGTTGTTCCAGAATATATGTTTTACAGTTTACTTCACTCAATGTCGTGGTTGTATCTTAAAATTATAAAAGTGACGGCATTCCTTTGAAGCTAACTGTTACGAGAAGTGATCAAGAGAAACCATGTCTCTGCTGTATGCACATATATGTGTGTTTACTATTCATAACTAGAAAATGCCTCAACAATATATTTGATCTGTTTTTGAGACGTCCTTCTTAATTGTAAAATTCGTATACTGCACGAAAAACACTCGAAAAAAACACTGTCGTTATATTTATATCGTTTTTTTCCTTCTCAATACCGGCAGCATAAATGCGGTAGCAAATTCACATGCTCGAGTGGCCTATGAAGATGTGTATTGTAAGCACAAAGCCTTATAAAGTGGATTAAGTGTAAACACTTTGTAAAGTGGGAGAACTGCCGCGACTTTTCAAAGAAATATATGCGTTGCAGCATATGGACCTAATCATAAAAACAAATACCTATTCCATTGAGGGAAATTGGTTTAGTATATGGTATATGTAGTTCTTTGAATACCGCAAAGACCAGAAGCTCAAACTGAAACGAAATATTTATTCGTTTGCTTGTTAATTGTTGGCAAGATATTTGTGTAAATGATTAACATGTAGAAATTAACAATGACAAAGAAAAAAGAAACAATTGATTGAGGCGGTACAGTATTTTGGGTTGTGATGTATCAGAATTCAGAAAATACCTGCAATCGAAAGGAATATGCAAGAGATTGTCGGAAGAGTCGTTTTTACGACACCTTAATCAATTCTTTAAATAGAAGCGCTACCGACTTGAATGAATCAATTTTGTGGCTTCGTTTTTTTTGTTTGGCAATTACGTGCTACCAACAATGAGTCTTGTTTGTGAATGTGTGTGGGCATAGCTGATGATTAACTCCGATGCTTACAAAGGTGCAATAAAGTAGTGTCAAACTGATTTTTACTATACTTAAAAAAAGTTTACAAAATTTAGAAGTTTCTATCCCTGTACGTATCAGGACCACTAAACAATGAACAATTAAAGTTAGAGCTACCAGCTGAGCAATAAAATTTGTTCCGGTATAAAACAATGCATGTATAAAAATAACAAATTGATTTCCACGGCCTGCAGATGCAGTCGTCTTTTTGCATTGCTGCCAGTACCTTTCATTTCCTATGATTATTTACTGGCTCTTGGTAACACAGAAAAGGGCGCATCGGATGTCTAAATTCATCCATCAAGTTGGCAATAATTTAATCGGTCGCGGACACTTGTAAAATAAACATGAGCCCAAACAATAGTCAGTGCGAATGAACAAAGCAAACACGCATTACACATGAGGGCTTCTAATGTGTTCATCTGCAGTGGCGCAGTGCCCATTTAATAAAAACAACAAAACACCTGCCTCGATGAGACGGCAGTATACTCGTATGGTTAGTTCAAAAACAAAACACATGAAAGTCAGAACTCGGAAGACTGCAGAATGATTAATACCCCGTCAGAGCAATATAGCAGAAAATACCGCCCTTATTGCAATGGCTGTGTAACTTTGTAATGAAATGCGCATTCACGCGTCATCGTTATGAAATCATGTCACCAGTCGCTAGCTCATATGAGTTTAACAGACCGCATAATATTTGAGCGCGGCCACAATGCACAATGTGTGACATCACATTCTACACTGCAACACACACACACACGATAAATGATTAGACCACCCTGCACAATGCATGGTGAATGTGAACACTGAACATACAAAAGAGCAATGCGCCCCCGGCTTTGATGCCAAACACCTCGCACAAACAATCATAATATATTATGCATGTATTATGAATGCAAACATTCGGTGGCAAAGGCAACACCTCCCCGTATTAGTTGCATACACATGGGCCTTTTCAGTTGATATTTATTATGTCTCACGGCAAACATGTAGCGCCCACCCTTGTGCATTTGGATGAGCATTGAGCATGTACAAGAAGGGCGCGCTAGATTGTGATAGCAAATATTTGGTATTATGTTAAACAAACGCGAAGGGACAGCAGCATTAATGAATTGTGCGATCGTTATAGGTAATTTATCCATCAATGTGATAGAACGAAGGCAATTACATATTATTAGGAATCTTAAACTAATATTGGCCGATCAGTATCTACTATCTAATATGCTTTAGTACCTTTGTATGTGGCTGATTGATTTATTGTCATTAGGAGATGCGCGGCTACCTCATAAATTTGACCGATTGAATTTTAACGTGTACTCTGTGATAGATTTGCGGATGTTTTGTTTTGTACGCCTCAACATGAGTATTAAGTACCCAATTATGTTTCACAAAGCAAAATTACTTAATCTCATCGTTTATCATATTAACATGGCGGCATCGATTGATCGCGTACAATTTCTGGCAATTTATGATTTTCTCCGCAGCGAGCGGCTAGTTATGTGTGAGTAAAAACGATTTCCGCCTTACATCGCGCATATCGCCGATGTAAACAAGGCCAGCCGCTTAAATGGGCGATCTCTGGTAAGCCGCACCGTTGAAACTTAATGACATTATAATCATATTCTTACGATTATTCACAAATCATAATTTTTAAAATTATA
>JANSTS010001227.1:2361-12792 GCA_026546915.1 Sylvicola fuscatus
TATATACTACATACTCTTAAGTAACGTTTTAAAAAATCCTAGTCTAAAATGTTTTTTGCTTTAAATAACTAAACAATAACGTCTGTTCAAAATCCTTTTAATTTGTAAAAAGAGGCACAACTCCTACCAAAATTAAATTGATACATTACAAAATCGTATCTACCGAAATTTGATTAAAATAAGCTATGGAGTGAGTACGTACAATGTTGAATTAAAAAAAAATCAAATTCCAAAAGCAATGGCTGCTACCATACACAATGTACGTATCCATTTTATTTAAAAGCATGCATCCATCATGGATTATGATATTAAGTACAACCAAAGTAATATTCACGAATAGATGATGGTATTAAATGCGTATACATATACAGAGACTAGCGGAACATTCATACCTACATGGCCAACCGGCGTGGTATGGCACCCCGTATCCTGCCATCCTGGTAAGCTCACATTTCGTGTGCTAATTTCTGTTTGCCCTACATTGCGGCACTGACAATTTCTCCATATTTCAATGCGTATACAGACGAATGTCAAAGAGACTCAACAGCTAAAAATGGGGTTGGTACGCACGAAGGGAATGAAAAAAGTACATTTAGTTAATTAATACCGCTGTTGATCAAAAACTCGTCGCCAGAAGGTGATTAAACATTTTTGTAAGAAGTGAAACGGAAATATATCCTTCTTAAAGGTTTGGTATCATCCGTTTGGTGTGGATTGCGCGGGCGAACACGAATACACTTTTGGCAAAGTGTGCGTATACAGGATAACACATTGACTCAGGGCCCAACGTAAAGGGTTTTCGGCAGATGGGGGGATGAAACGCACGCAGAAATGATGGCGCGATGATGGCTGTGTTAATGACAGTGATAATATTGATGCCCTTTTTTGGACTAAGCGTTTGATCGTTGTTGCTGTATTATCTTGATTTCAAACGGCATAAAGCGCAACTCGACATTAATATTATAGCCTTTAACATTAATTATAATTATTGAAAAAAAAAAACTATTTTCATTTGTATTGTAGGTTTTGCTGACGTACGCATTGCTGCTAGGGAATTATATTTAAAGGGTGGGAGATGGTGGTGGCATGCATGCGAATGAATGCTTCCAGCTTCAGTGAGGAACACACGCACCACGCATTCATTTTGTCTATATTTAGTATACAACGTATGGTACATATCATTATTTGCCATTCAAAGATCTGTCAAGGGGTCGTGAAGGGAAACGAAACGGCAAATTGTGGTGTAGTTGTCGTTAGCCCATCCAACGCGTTTCGCATTCATACCATCTCCACAACTTGCAAATACTATATGCTATATAAGATGCCGTGTGCTTGGCGCCAATCTTATTTACTTATGTTGTTTTGCTCTTGTCAATTGCGCCTTTGTATTTGTATAAATACTCGTAATTCGTATTATTATGCTATTTCTTCGTTTGACATTTATGTGTGCGCCAAGCATTTATTATATGGTCCATGGATCTGCTTTGTGGATGTAAAAATAAAAATAAATTCATTAATTAATTAAAATCATGAATCATAAAATATTTTTTTACAAAATGCTGGTTTTGCATTGCATTTATTCATATTCTTGGATAAAGTTGTAATTACTGATCTGGACAAGGTCAAAAGAGTTTATTTAACCTACGTTATAAAATTTTACCTGTAATATTTGTTAAAAAAGGCATTCTCCGCAACACAAATATATCTAACTGGATTGAAAGGAATCCAAAGCAAATCGTAGCTTCTAATTAGATTTTTTTTGTGATTGAATTTTTGTACCGGTTGTCTCTGTAACGATTTTCATAACAATACCATTTAAAAACTTATTTAAAAAAATAGAAGATTATTATGAATATTTGTTTTATAATGTTCATTCTTTTGACTCATATTAATGTATTATAGTAGTTATATGCTTAACAACTTGTTTAGAAAAATGTACACGACATACTTTTTATGTTAAAAGTTTTTATGTGTAGGCATATTTCTATATTATAACCTTTTCCAATTTTTTACAATTGGATACTGAACATTTATGGATTTCATATCACTAAGCCAACGAAAATATATTTTCTTGTAGACTCCAAATGCTAAGAGAACAAGTGCGAAATCGAAGCTGCAGAATGATGCATTTGCATCTCTGATTCAGTTATTCACGCCATCTTGTTATAATGCATTGCATTGTATATAGGGATATCAGTCGGATGACACGTCGATGCGCGTAACCATTAAACCATAATTGCACTTAGTTTAAAGTGGGTTTGTGCAAACAAAACCTCAAAACACCAGGCGGCACATTAAAACAGCTAATTATCGCTGAACTGTACAACTTTCGCGCAAACTGCACTGTTCAATTGGAAATATGTTGAATATAATCATTAAAACATATTTATTATTGTGCCAAAGCATCCAATTACATGCTTATGTTTTACCAACAAACTAACACATTCATTGTTGTTTAAAAAAAAATTAATCGTATTTACTTTAAATTCAGTAACTGTAAAAATATTATAAATAACATTAATATTTGTTCAACACTGCCTATGTTTGTACTAAATATATAAACCTAATTTGAGCTGTGTCCCTACATTAAATACTTAAAAAACATAATTGGAAATTAAAAAAAAAATCTTTACTTCTCACTTTTTCATTGTAACAAAATTGTGTTTGTGTTTATAAACTTTAATGCAATAGTTTCGTGAATACAAAATCATTACGTTAATAATTTAATACATTCTCTTAAATAAACGGCAATATCCTTCAACAAGAAGGTTGATCCTTATTTGAAATTCCATGCAAGCCGTTTAGAGCCAGTGGGAAGTGCGTGTAGAATCCCATGGGCAATGCCATAATGTTTATAATTGGCGTGTCTGTTGGATGTGTCCATATTGATATAATGCATTTTAATTGGCCTTTTTTGTCGCACAAACGAGATGACTCAAGACATCACTCTATTATTAGTCGGAAGAACTTTTGATATGAATACCCTAACGACATAAGATGTGATAAAGGTTGGACAAGGCAGCACAGAGAGAAATCTATTATTACCGTTTAAAAATAAATTATTAGAGAAAATGCGTGAAATGCAATGACGTCCATGTAATCGGCTGCATTGTAATGAACATTTAAATACACGAGCAGAAGCGAGACACATCAGGGAAATATGCTGTATTAATTATTTAATTAGATGACGACATGGAAAGATATATTTTTTTCTTACCTACATCTATTAATAAATTAGAATTATTTTCGCAATTTTCAGTTAATGCAATCACTAAAATTCAAATATTGTATTTGAACAATTTTCAACGAAAAAATGAAACACTTTAAATGCAGTGGAAGTATTAAACATTAAAAATGCATTTCGTGGTTATCTGCCGGGTAAATTTGTTTCCGAAGCACAAAAACAAACACTATTATACGGAGCTTTGAGTGTGTTTTGTTACTTTGACTTATAATTTGTTATAATCTTCACAAGGATGAAAGCAAAGCAAAAGTAATATTATAATTTATAGGTATAAGAAACAGCTAACATATTTTCGCCATATTTTTTCCTTCTCGCTCTACAACTTGATGGCCTCCTCTTCTTTGATTTTTCATCTTTGGCATCTGCAGCAGCCAGCACTAGACTCACAAACAGGATGAACGAAAAAACACAAAAACAAAAAAAACCGACTATGTACCATCGAGTCGGGCAATAGGATTTTGGAGGCACCACTCGCCGTCGCGGCGCGCTGCGCCGCCCTGCCGCCATCAATACGCGCAAGTACAATATTTACCATTAATATAATGTGGATCCGTACAAAAACGAGTCTCTGTGTGAGTGCGCCTCTGAATGTTGGAATTTTCAAATTCAACAGAGTTTTCTATCTCTCTTTGTCGCGAAACCAATTTTCCGGCATTTTCCGCATTTCTCTTTTTCTGAATGTCCGCTATGTACGTACATAAATGTACGTATCTATACACGTTAAAAAGCTTATATTGCCTTCTATTGCGGAACTTCTGCTGTGTTGCTGTGCTCGCTGTATCGTTTCCATGCAACAGGGTGTTTCCATTGGCAAAAAAATAAGCTTTGTGCTTTTTTTGTGTAGTCTCCTTTTCGGGCCAAGCTTTTCCCATTTAAGCCTTTATGTTTATTGTGTGTAAAATGGGACGATGCATGGCGAGGGTATGTCAGCTTCTAAATTCAATTGCTTCCTTCCCATACCCCAATTTCATCATCTTTTGTGTGCGGATGTTGAATTCGAAGGATGTCGCTTTAGTATACTCGTATAAACATCTTCCGCTACTGTTTGATGTATAGGATATTCGATTCGGGGAATTTGGTGTTATAAAAATCAGGAAGTGAATGGTTTTATGTGGGAGGTGAAAACAGGTATTATTAATGAACCAATAGCAACATCTGAAAGCCTTGGATACAATACTTTCTTTATTCATTTTAAATTATCATACATTATAATTTGGCTAAATACGTACTTATGTGCACATATGTACATATGCATACACATATGCAATACTTAAAATTGACGAATAAGTTATTTAAACGAATGTTAGAAATCGATAAATAATTTTGTATTTTTAATTATTTTATTAACATAATAATAAGTAATTATTTTTTTAAATCCCTTTTTAATAATTCCAAATAATCTTGAATGAAAATTGAAACAAAACAAAATATTAAAGGCAACGAATTACAATGTGATGCCGTAGGTAACTGAAAATTAATGTCCGCACCGAAACCGAAATAAATAATTTCTTAAATTAATTTTAGTCATTAGATGCCTAAATTAGTTATCGATATACCAATTTGCCATAAACTTAAAGATACAACCACACCACAAAGGGGTTTTTGCAGGCCCAACATTCTCTCCATAAAGTCTCTGAATACCAAATTCTCCATGTCTATTAAAACAAGCACCCTGTTGAATATTTTCCCTTATTGAATTCTGTATTTTATGTGTGAACTTGTTGAATACCCCTCCGTCGTTTTCACCCCAACCCCAACAAAAGGTCCACCACCTTACTCGTACTCTGCCCATTTTTCCGGCTTCACGCATTGAAAGTAACCCCGCAAATACTTGCCAGAGTTAAGGGTGCACAATATCGTTATGGTAATAACCATTATGTAGTATATTGACTCCGTTCACCCTTAATGTGGTAGACATGCGCACTTTGAAGTGTTTGGCCCCTGCCGCGTGTGTGGGTATGTTAGTGGGTTTCTCCTGAGATCTGTCGCCTCAAAATTGTGAACAAAACCCACCACACGAGTTGTGTGCATGTGTCAGTCGGCGTGGGGAGAAACAACTACCATTATCACAGGCGAATGCCCTCAAGAGGGAACAAGCCAACTGGAGTGACTTCAAATCTGTACAAAATGCACAAAAAGTGTGACAAAATAGCAGAACAACAACAACCGCACCCAAATATCGTACACTGGAGTTGAGTTGAATAAAAGCGGCGTTGTGGGGCGGCAAACAACAACAACGTCCCAGTTTGAGTATCGTCGGCACAATCCCACCACCGCCAACCTTATCAATACGGGCGAATGAGTTCAGTCGATTCTCGGTCGTCTACTGGCAGTTGTGAGTACACAAGCCCAACAAGTAGAGTGTCAGTCTTTAGTTGAACGTTATACAAATAACATCTCCGGCTGGGTTCGTTCGGTCTCAATACACCCATTTCACAAGTTTCAGCAAACCCCTATTTCTTTAGTTGGCTACTTATTGTTGTCGTGGTTGTTTCTGGATACGATTTTTATTTCACATCAGATACAATCGTTTTGTTTGATAACTTTTTTTTGTTTCTTGTTGTTTTTGGTTTGTTGAAGTCGGCCGGTATTTAAACTGAACATATGTTTTCACAACGACAATGAATATCGTTACTGTGCTAACGTTTTTAATTGAGACATAAACAAACGTTTTTATCGTTTTGGCTTATTATTTATGACGCATTCCTCAAACATATTGAATGCCCAAAAGCTAGAAACAAATCAAATATTTGATGACAAAACATTAAAAAAAATACTAGTCGTTAAAAATGACTGCGAACTTTAATCAAAAGTGAGTTAATCTTAATTTGAAATTTGTGGGTGCATTGAACTGTGTACTTATGGTGTTTCTTTTATGGTAAGTAAAATACAGTTTTTCAATTAATTAATACATTGGTATCGACTAAAAAAGTGTTCGATTTAAAAAAAAATTAAAATGTATAAAAGTTTGTAAAAAGAAAATGATAATTTCGAGTGCAAGATTTCATGAAATTGTTGAATAATTGTTGCAACAACAAAATTTTATTTGACGAAAAACAAAAACTCATTACGAATGCAGCAGCAAAAAAAAAGTTAAGACATCACGGAGTGAAAAGAAGTAAACTTCAAAAGATTAGAAAAACAAGGGTACAACGCTACAGCATTATAAAAATCATAATTTATTTAAAAAAGCAAAATATTCGAAGAAAGTCGAGAAAAAGCGAACAAAACAATTTTTCTCCATTTAAAATAACTTTTGAAATGCAAAAGGTTGGGACTTGGGCCAAAGCGATTCAAGGCATGTAGGACGGGAGACGGGAGGTGGCTCATTCTGCTTGGCATAAAATTGTATATTCTTAAATGATAAAAAGAATTGTGGAAAGATCGAAGTGAGTAGAAGCAGGTCGGATGTATCGACAGGCCACGCCATAGATTTATCAAGAAGGATATTGTACGATAAAGAGGAAGTCATCTTAAAATCAAAAAAAAAAATTAGGTTTAAATCGATATAGGCAGGATGTGAAGCAATGAGAGAAACCAACACAAATTAGAATATAACATTTAACTTGACGTTGCTCATATACATAAAAGTCTCTAGACATATAAAGAAAGTGCAGCTAGAGAAAAATTTAAAGAGTCTTAAAGATTTCGCTTTGCTAGTTTCATCTTTATGGCAACATGTCCCTAAATTTGTGTGCATAAACTCCAGTATTTTCCTATTCCGTCAGACTTCATCGTCATTTTGCATTAAATTCACGAAAAAAAAATACGTATAATTTATATACACACTTCATCCACCAAGCGTATATAAGCTGAATTATTCGGCGGAGCAGGGAATCGCGTGCGTCCTATCTCTCGTTTATGCCATTTCAAAGATGAGACCCTCATTTGTAGTATCATATTAAAAGCACGATTGTGTATATATGCGCTTTTTTCTTCGTACGTGATAAATATTCAACAGGGTTTGTAATTTATACACATACTTGTTGTGTTTTTTGAGCGTACATGACAATGTAAGTAAGTGCCGACTGCCATGCCGTAGCAAAGTGGAAGCTTCCCCTAACAACATTAGAAAGTTATTAAAGAAACATACGAATGAGTATTCAAAAATGGATTCAACAACGCACAAATGATAAAAACCAAACTCATGAATGGCATATTGAAGGGGTGGGTTGAGAGGGTGCATAACACTGGCAAACACAGAAGAAATAAAATGGTAAATGAATATAGCGCAAACGATAAAAATTTCAAATGCAATTGCTTTTGTACAATTTTAGGCGCTTTATTGCGAATAAAGCGGGTGATAAATAAAAAATGATTTTAAGCGACTGAACGCTGAACAGAGGAACATCACAGTTTTCCTATAAATTGTGTGCGAATGTGTCTCAATGCTAATAAAGCGTGCGAGTGTGTGCACATGTAGATAACATTTATAATACAATATGGCAACAATTGCGTCTGATTACTCTTCATTTTTTTTTTTGGACACCACCAGACTGTGAAAATGTGCAGCTGCAATGTGATAAAAATCGCTTGTATGCAAAGCGAAACGGCAAGGTGTCATTAATTTGACTAACAATATTTTCATCTCAGTCCTCATTAGCCACGTTCATTAGTGCACAATGGTATTCAGAAGGCACGTAACTCTTGCACACGTGGGACAAATAATAAAGAAATAAATGTAACCTGGCCATAAATGCGGACGTTTAATTTTGATTCAGCTTTTAACATAAATTTCAGCTTAAATACTCAGTTTTTTCCCCTAAAGTCATTGTTGCATTTTAGGAAGTCAGCCTCAACGACTGCACAGTAGCCGAAAGCGTAGAACTTGCATTGCTCAGAAAAAAGCACAAATGTATGTGAACACACAAACTTAAATGCGAATTTTCGCTTACGTCTTTTTCCATTCCATACTCGAACTTTTATCATTCCTTTGCTTCTCTTTCAGTGCAGAAAGCGTTAAATTGCATTTTACTTCATCTTCAATGCACTGCACCCGGCGTATGTGTGTATGTGTGTGTGTGTTTGTGTGTGAAAGTGTTTTAGTGAATTATGCTGTACACACAATACAGAAACACGAACATGAGATGCAGGAGGGTGTGAACTGGCGCTTTTAAGAATAAATTCTGGTGAAATTTTGCTTCGTCCTCATGACTCTCGGGCAATATGTGAACAGTTTTATTTTCGTTTGTTTCTCTGCACAGAAATTAAGTTCAGCGTGTATGTGAAAATATCATGTCTCGTGCTTACTATAATATGCTACTCTTAACAATGATTAAACTTGTAATTTGATCAGTGCAACCATACGGTATAGAGATAAGAAGAATTTTGCACTTTGCTACAACCACCCCCGGTCTGCCACCCCCCAGATTCATTTAACATTATTATACAGTTATGCACCCATCATAAAGTAGAATGAACAGATAGAATGGATTTTTTGGTGCTACCCAAGGTAGTCTTAAGTTTAACCGAAGACAATTTAATTTTCATTGCACAACGTAATGGACTTTTAGGTGCGTTTGATCATTTATAGTTTTTCCATGAATTTATACAAATGGAAAAGTATAAAAAAAAAACGGGTCAGACTATTGTTATTGATTCCAGCTTTAATGCAAATCAATTCCATTGCCGTCAATACTCGTCTAAAAATATAAATGTTTGATGTAGCATTGCCTCATTTCCCAAGGGAACATTATTGAAATGACGACTATTTGTGTACTAGTTACAAACTCTTGCAATTATTGGTACGAGTATATATTCTCATAACAATAAAATGTATATTTTCGTTTTACAATCGTGTATAAAAATGACACATACGAGTCTTCGACTTGTTTAGTTATCGCAATTGACTATTATTGGACGGAAAAAGTTTGAAAGTCCTTGGATAAGTTCGTAGTTAGGACATAGATCGACTATTTATAATGTGTTGCACATATACATCTTTATGAATAACATGAGAGGGTCAGCCAAAAGCTCTGTAACAACAAAGTTAATTAAATTCACAATTTAATAATTTTTGTATACCAATTAATATTTTTGAAAAATTCGTTTTACAAGACATGTCGGAAATGTACCAAAAATCTAAACAGAAATTGTTCAATTAGCATCAAAAGCACGCCATATTAAGCTGACAGATCTCTTAAGTATGTACTGCCACTCAATCATTTCATTAAATATGACTTTCTCAAAATATCGCTTTCACAGTTTCACACATAAACATCATATCAGAAACGCGAACACGTGAAAGTTATCAAAGTTTGTTTTTTCGCCGAAACTTTACTGCTTCCATACTTTCGAAACAATTTCCATGTATAAAATATTTCGCACACACACACACACACACTAACTAAACATCTTCCACCAAATCAAGAAGCTTCTTCGATTTTTCAGCAACAGATATCCTTCAATAGCGTTGTGTCGCGGTGAGCCACTGTGAGTGACTTTATTTTCCCAATCATAAAAATATCGATGAACCCATATCTATTTCCAATGAACGACTTTGCTATGTGGATAAATTATTATTTTTTTATCGTTACGCAGCTTCCATTCGCTTTGTTTATACGCTACATCAACCCATCGCATCGTTGCCACCACGGTCCACACCCGCCATCGTTTCCAACCCCCCCGCCATCACATCCATTATCGGAAACAGATTGTTCTTTAGTGTTTGGCATGAAATAAAAAAGAACAAATAAACGGAAAAATAAAATTGAGGCGGAAAAGAAAAGTCTGGTGAGAAGGAAAAATCGGGTCCCGCCTGAATATAATATGTCTATACATGTGTATATGTGAACGATACGATTCTGACGAGCAGAACAACAACAACAACAGCAGCAACCAAACTTGGGAAACTCTCTTCATCCGAAACATATTAAAAGAAGTTCACTTCCCCAGTCATGACAAATTCCTTATATTCACCAAAAACACATCACCCACCCAGTTGGCTGCCTCCACATGAGAATCCCTCATTTTCAACGTTTGGCCACCTCTTTGGTGTTGTTGCTTTTGTAGCGCTCTTTACCTTTCACCGCTTACAAAAATTATACCCGCTTTTTATATATCAATGAGAATTTTAAAAAAACTTCGTAATTGAATTTAAAACATGTATTTACAAAAAAAAATTGTTTTGTACCAAAATAGTAAACACACAAAACAGCATTGACGTTCCCAAAAAATTGATTAGATTA
>JANSTS010001227.1:19004-32114 GCA_026546915.1 Sylvicola fuscatus
GTGGTTATTTTGTTATCTTCATACTTTTACAAAATTTTTATACATGTTCAGCTTTTGATGTTAAAATGGATGCAACAGATTTTCTGGACAAGTTCATGATTTGAAAACAATATACTGAAGTTCATATATTGAACACCGACACAATTTGTTTTTAATGGCTAAAATAAGAACTCATATTGGTTTATAATTTTTTTATTTTACAGTCAAGAAAATGTGTTTTACAATCTAAAATTGAAAAAAGTAGAACTAATAACATAACTTGTATAACGGCAAGTCTAAAAAACATGAAAAGCAGTAATCATTTATTCAAACTCATGTATGCATTTAAATGTTTACTAAAACATAATTATTTTTACCATTTCATTAAGCCAAATGCACGAGAACCATCACCACGAGTTCATGGTGTTACAGTTCCAATAATTATTGATTAGTACATTGATCGAAAACTGATTAAAGTACAGTTAACTCATCGTATGTGTCGCATCTACTTTGGAATAAAAATGAACACAAATAAACATCCCTTAAATCCCAGCCGCCGGCTTCATGGAATTGTGAATGATTAAACTCGTTTAATGTTATCAGGATGCAGGTATTAGGCAGACACATTAACGAAGGGATAAACAGGAAAACCAAGCGAATGGGTTCCTGCCTGTCATCACATCTGCACGGTACAAGTTGCTGCACATTAACATCATTAACATTTATGGGCTGAGAAATTAATGCATTAGAAAATACGTAACCGCTGCAGTGACCAGCATAGGCTCGTTGCAACTGGAACCCACATACGAGTTTGTCTAAAATTGGCTTTCAAAATAATTTATTCATTAAAAATTGTTGTGCAAGTTCTTCGGTGCATAGCATCCATTCTGATGTTATGTTTCGAAATTGGCAAACAACTGATTTCCCGGAACTAAATTCTAATTATTATTGGCATAGGACATTGAATATCATGAATCCATGAAAACTGCTTCATTGGGTTATTGGAGGCCACATTTTCCGACAAAAATTACAAAGAGTAAAAAATTTGGAATTTAAAAATTCAAAGCTAGTTAGTTGTCTGCTGTTTAGTTTTTTTCATTAAAAAAATACATTACGTTTTATAAAAATTGAAATTCGTTTTAGATTAAAGAAGGTAAATACACCCACAAACCCCAATAAACTATTTTTTCTTTACTTGTACATCCACCACGACCACACGTCGACTTGAGCATTTTCCGTCGTTGCTGTAATTTCTGGTTTGCTTTATTTTCGGCGATAAAATTTCCACGACATCATAACAGTGCTGGAACAACTATACATATTACATATATAAAATAACACGGATGTAGTCTCGTTTCAAAAATGTATGTTGTACTGGAGAGACGAAGGGGTGGATTCGTTTTATTTGGTTGGAGCGAAGGTGGAGTAGAACGCTGCGTGTGTGTTACCGGCAAATCGTAAAATGGTATAAACGTAACGTTGCAGGTTGCAGCACAACAGGATGAGAAAGGTAACACCGCACCAACGAGAAGAAAAAGAAAAGCAAAAATTGTACGAGACTGTAAGATCGTTAAAGTTTATATTCTGAACCGTAAAAGCAAAGAAGGAGGCAAATGAATGAATCGACCATCGGGAAAGCTGAGCCAGAGTGCAATGTAGCAGAGTCACATTGGGTGGGGGTGGGGTGTGGGGTGTGGGCGGGGGAGGCTGGCTTGAAATCAAAATGGGATGTGGAAACGAGGTTTCTGCCGAATAAATATAAGCCATTGAGAATGAGCATCAAGGGGTAACACTGTACAGCACAAAAACACAAGTGGAAAAACGAATGATCTCAAATCACTGTACATGCGGGTATAAAGAGAATCATCGTGATTTGGACGTTTTTTCGCTCTCCACGTTGTTTCCTTCGTTTTCGTCCTTCGTGTTCGTGCGACTTGGTCTCGCCTACAGTTTTTGCGCCTTTTCTTCGTCATCGTCATCACCGTCATCCACACATTCGCTTTTTGAAAGCGCGTCCTGTGCAGCAGACACATTGTTGCCAATTTTAGAGCTACCCTAATCCAATTAGGCTATTAAATGAGCGCCAGGATCGAACCAATATTGAGTGCAAATTACAACATCATTCTTCTATTTCAGGCCAATCACATTTTATTAACATTGCTGCATGTTTGATCACATTTTAATCCTTTAAACACCTCTGTAAATGTGATTTACGGTCTGCGTGTCAATCGCTTGTGCATATGGTTGAAGTGTTTGTTTTTTTTGTGCAAAAAATCTTCTACGGTTAAACGACTCGCAACGATACTTTTGTAAACAAAACACAAAAACAAGGTAAATTCAAAGGCTAACTCAGTACACTCGTTACAACAAGTGCGGTTTTTTCTGTCCGTGTTGGAGTATTTCGTTGAAAAAGCTTGGCGCGTTTACTTTTTGATGTTCAATTTTCCAGAAATTGTGTAACATAATCAGATACTTGGAGCAAGTAGCTGTTTGATGCTGCCTTGCTTTTTGTTGTTGTTCAGAGGGAAGTAAAAAAAAGGTCTCCTTTTTGCGTCCAAAACAACATTTCAGTTCAAAAGGTTTTTCGTTGGATGGGAGACGTGTTGAATTTAATACAATACAGTGAGGGGTTACGATGAGCTTATTGCATAGAAAGCTACATGTTGAGTTATGATTTTCGTAGAATCAAATCAAATTTAAGCAATATTTTTATACAATATCTGTTTAAGAATTAAGACTTGTATATTGATGAGTCCGGCATTTATGACTTTCCTAAAAACTCCCACTTATTTATTATTAACTTTCCACGATAATAGGATTACACTTTAACAGGAAACCATTGTTTATAATTATAAAAACGGGAATATAATTAAACAATTCACATTGAACAATTCTCTGAAAAATAAAAGGCATTTTAAGAAAATAGCAAATTCTTATATAATTCTCTATTAAGATTATGTTGTCTCGACAAATTATCTATCACATGGCGAGACTTGAAATAGGTAAAATAAGGAAAGTGCATGAAATTCGGCTAAACTCAATAAGAATAAGCAACAAGCTGAGCTCGGTTTTAATTTTAATTAAAATGGACTCCCTACTTTGTGTATTATTTTTCTTCAGTTATTTTCTGCTCCCTAAATGTCACCCCCAGTAATTTTTCCGGATCAGCCCGCTTTGTCTTAGCCATCTATCTTCCTTTTCGGTGTCAACTGCTTGAACTCGCATGTGTTCGCTACCTTCGTTCCCTACCTTTCAAATCTTCTCCGTCTGTTTCTTTCCATTTACGAATCCAACCACATACCGCCCAAACATATACACACACCCACACACTCAATGACACATTTTACCTTAATTTTAGTCGTTTCCTTTATGGTTCTATTCGTTTAGGTACTTTTAGGTAGATGAAATTGTCCTTGTCTTCCACTTTATTTTTTTATACAAGAAGAGCATTCTACAGTTTTAAGTGTGACTGTGCGACAGCTTCACGTATTTGTTTGTGCCGCAACGATTTAGCTCGTTTTGGACCGACGCGTTGCGTCGCGACGTATCTTTGCTCTTCCTAACTTTATTTTATTTTGTTATTGTATCCTTTTTATGAATTTATATAATCCTTTGCACGTTCTTTCATATTACTTGTTGGCAACCGCCGAAATCATTGTTGTGATCTTAAGCACAAATCTTTATTTCCAAGAAGTCTTTTCCATGTATGTGTATTTTGTAGCCTCACTCTTCTTTCTACCATTTCCACCAACCATTCCGCCAGCATCTAGTAAATAGTCATCCGCCTACAAATTCCTCCTTCAAACTGCGCACCAAAGACTTTAAGGTATAAATGTACATATACACGTATCTACCAAAATAAAACAAATTTTTGCAACTTGAATGGCTCAGCATATACTGGAAGAAAAGCCGGCAAACAGTTCTAAAAGACATTGTAAATAAAATAAGTGCTACTATCAAGTTACAGCTGTGGAAATGTATTTTCATCCCTTTTTTGTCTTTAGTTGAATACGAAAGACTCGAATTTCGAACAGCCCGCTTTTCCTTTATGGCGTTTATGGAGTTTGACTTCTATATTATGTAGACCGCAACACTTTCAGTAAAACCGACATTGTGTGGGTGTACTAACTAATTAATACCTCTATTTAATGTGTTTGTTGGATTAAACCTGTAGTCTTTGTGCGGCTGCTACGCGTTTACTTAAGTCTACCTATACATAAGAGTTTAACGACTTAATTGCAATGGAATTTATTCAATACTTGGGTAAAGTTTTTTTTAAATCCTTAGATTGCTATAAGTGTTTTTGGTATGTTTATAATTATTTTGAAAATTTCTTGGTTAAATTTGTTTTGAATGGTATATCTCTTAAGTCATTGTTGATTTATTAACAAAGATTATAAATCATAAATGATCAGTTGAAGCGACCAATCGACTTTTATATTATGAATTATTCCTTATATGTATTATTAAAAAAATGCAATCCCTTTTGATTCAGACATTTCTCCGGGTTTGCCTAATAACTCTGCTACACAAGAAAATTATAAATTTTAATGAAATTACAGAGACTGCCAAGCCCTGAACATCTACATAAACACAAAGAAATTATTCATCAATCATGATTAGACTGATTTATATGGCGTTGTTTCCTAACTATTTGCATTTACTACCCTTACCACCTGGTGAGACCTAGAACAGCAGATCTAATTTTTCTTCTTCAATTTTGATTGATGGTAACTGCAATGAATTTATACACAGAATGTACAGTAATTTGTTTGTTGCACTTTGTAGAGGAAATTATGTTGCTTCTTATTTATTAAAAAAAAAAAAAACAATTTCCAGAACTTACTTGAAAGCGTCTAAAAATTAATAAAAATCTGATTGTTTATTAATTTTTTTGTACTGATAAGTTAATAAGCGACACGATCGTCTTGTTTTGCCTGTAGAGGGATGGAATCCATGTAAACGAGTATATAACATACTCATATACAACAAGGAGGATACGGCTGGCTGGACCGCTATTGCAGGGCGGTCATTCTAAAGGCACATGTGGAATATAGTGTGTGGTTTTCACTGGTAGAAAATTGCATTTTTTGTGTGGCTTGGCTGGTGGAAAAGGTGATACAAGTGGGAGATAAAAACAAAGTGGCAAAATTACATTTGTGTAATTTAATAAAAGAATTGCCAATTTGGTGCAACAGATGGTGCGCTGGCGGCGCGCTATTCATCCTGTATTCGGTTTTGCCCGTGTAATCATGCGGCGGTTTAGGCCATTGAATATGAAACACAAATGCAAAGTGTTGCCGCATTTATGCACAATTTCGCCGACTATTGTTCGACAAATTATTGCATTGAAAAATTAAAAATTAGATGCACTTTAAAACATTGAGTTGTTTAAACATAAAATTCAACAATTTTACCACACAACGTGTTTACTGCTCTAACTTCAAATCGCAATTCTGCTGCAAAAACTAGCTTCTTCAGAAGCATTCAGCAAGACATGTAGATCGCATTTTCGATTTAGTTCAAAATGTGTGGGAGTGGCGATTTGCATTAAAATTCATTAAAAAGTCTTTGGCTTTTATTTTTCGTAAGACTGAAATATGTTTCAAGAATGCTATACACAAAAGACGCAATGAGCTTCAATATCAATAAGTGAATGTGAGTTCTATGTAAAATGTAGATGTACAAGCCCTCTTAAGTCGTAAAGTAATCAAGCGAGCTCGTTTAAATTCATGAATGATTCGCCATTGGGTACATCTGAATTGCTGCGCAATCTTGTCTATAAAATCTGGTATTGAAGATACTCCATCTACAAATAGCGATAACAGCTTTCAAACTCCAAACGGAAGTATTTGAGAAATAGAAGTGCCAATGTACCCAAACTCATAGCGTAGCTTTTATTTTCGTCTGCCACAAAGATAGTCTCACAGAGATGAATCAACCGAAGCCCCAATCTCATATTTATAATGCGATCCTCGTCCTCCGCTTGCCCTTTTTTTCCTGCTACTCCCTAGTGATAAATAAACGATGTTTTCTAATTAGATAATTTTCCACTTGAAAGACATTGAAAGCAGCGTATGAAAATGACGCAATGCCACAGGACTATGCTGTGCGGTAGAAATTGCGTTCTACATTATTATGTATTATGTTGCGAGTGAACGTAAACTGTAAACACACAGAACAGTGACAAGTGACGAGTATAAGAAAATATTAAGTAAAGTACGTGAGTTTTTTGAGCTTCAAAGAACAAGTGAGGGATTGTTACCACAATATGCCAAGAAGTTGGCTCGGTTCGTTGTCTAGCTGCTACTCAGAAGATGTTTGCGTGCAAAGAAATTAAGAAGGGAGCGAGATAAAAAACTTGCAAAGCACGTCGACTGGGATGTGGACGAAAGAAAATATTCAAGGGAGTAAATTAAGTTGACCTCGTAATTCATCACTTTCACACAGAGCCAACCAATGGCATATTTACAAGATAAGGAGCAGGGACAGGCACTCATTGCAGTCTCATGTTTGCACTTTGGGATCGTTTCGTGCTAGGCAGAATTGACGATGTTCTGAAGAGACAGTGATGAACAATTGCTCAATTGTTTGAGTTTGGACTTTGGTCCATGAACAATGGCAATTTTTGTCATTTTACTAAAAGCTTTAAGCCTTTTGTCATCAAGTATTAAAAAATATTTAGCTTTATGCTATAATTTAATATTGTTTTGAATTATCTAAAATACTCGTATATTATGTAATATAATTTTTTCATTTTTAATTTGTTTTAAATTTTTCCTAATAATGTATCTTAACATTATTACATATAGAAGGCTTATTATTTAGTTTAGTTTAAAACAATTTATTATGGTTTTGAAATTTTATTGAAACAAAATTTTGCAAAGAAACTTACTTTGAATTTCCTTTTTACAAATAACCAAAAAACGTGCATTATATTTAAAACTTTTCCCTTTTTACCCTAATACCAACAAATGTGAAGAATTGTTGGTGGATTTGTTCAATTGAAGTACTTACAATGCACGAGCAGCTTTTTTAAAAAGCAAAATCGTTTGAAGATTAATTATACGTTTTCTTGCTAAAATTTTCGTTGTATATTTTTGTCATATCCATACAGGGTGTTCACTATAGCTTTTAACTATAATAATAACGTATTGTTTATTAAACTTATATTAAAACTATTGCTTATTCAAAAAAAATATTAATAAAAATGACAATACCATTATCTTATATAATTATGATTTCCAAAAATACTTTGCAAAGTAATATAAAAGATCTTTTATACAATTAAATTATTTCTAATACGACAAATAAAATAAACTTTTGATTATTCATTCAAAACTGCCACCCTTTATGCTACCCTGTATAAATGATATGGAAAAAATGTAAACTCGTGTTTGAAGTAACTAATACTAAGTAGAAAGCTTTTTGAATTAATTGGTAACATTTTCCGTGTAGCTTTGTGATATTTTTTAAAAGGACTTTTTTGTAAAACATCCATTTAATCAATTTAAATGAAGAAAGTAGAAGTTAAAGACACAAACTGTAGATTAGAGATTGTTTACTAATCAAAAATATTGCTTCAATTAATAAGAACACTGATTGAAAATTCCAATGGTATCCTTATTTCAGAATTATTAAAACGGTTCTTTGTCCCTACATTTCTTTGTGCCTTTGTTTATTCTCTGAATTAATATTTAAAAACAAATAGCAAATTGAATATTTACACATTTAAATATTAATCCGATATTTATTTTTAATAAAAATGTTCATCAAATAACAATTTTTTAAAAATATTAATAATGATCCCCGTTTTTATTACTTGTACACGTTTCCATTAAAAGAAACAAAGTTTAAAGAAAAACAACAAAACAGCCAAACATACGGCTATGGGGACGCTGAAATTGGGTTGGTCACTGATTGTGTTTGTATATCAATTCCAAAGCGCCAATATGTCCCAAACGCACATACACACATGATTGTTGTATTTCCACCACCGGCGATTCTCAATTCCCACCATCGATTTCTGCCCAAGGTATTGCACAATGCACATATGTAGAAGCTAGAATGTACGACCAAATATTCGCACAAAGCCATTGGCCGTTTGCCCATCCCTTCAGCCGACTCAGAATTAAAGCATATAACAGAGACCAGACGATATTTCAGCCCTTACACCGCCGTGGAAAAGCGCACCCCCAATAGTAGATGCAATGACATGAATGGCGTGATAATTAAGCAAAACTATATTATTTGTTTTTGGGATATTTCGTTCACATTGTTGTATATTCTTATTTTTTTCAGCCTTCGAATCGCTTCACACCAAAATATGAAAATTAATGACGCCATTATTGTTTGAACAAATCCACTTGATACATTTTTGTTTCTGTTTGCAGCCGCTCAATTTGTTTGCTGGGTTGAGCTTTGCACTCCCTTTATGCGCGTGTTCACCCGGATGGTGGTTGTATGTTTAGTCGGTTCATTGGTGACAGAACATCGGAAAATAATTGGCACGAAGTATAAATACTTCGTGATATTTGCTGCAATTTGGGTATTATTGAATGATTTGTCTGCTGGGTGGGCTGTGTCCCAATGAAGTCTTATTGATCCCGGTGTAGTGCCTGTGGTGTATCGCAGCGGCTTTCCGTTCATTGCATCGACCATTATCGTATTATAGTTGCATTAGCATTTCTTATATTTAAGTGAACATTTAAAAACATCGACACATGAATTTTGTGCAAAATTCATTTCATTTTAAGAGTTTAATTCGGACGATTAAAATCTTAGTTTAATAAAAATTTGATCAATTAATTTAAGCTCTTCATATTAATCCAATTAGTTTCATATAGGAATCCAGGAATCCGAATAAAAACTTAATTAAGTGAAAAGAAAACCACAAACATCATCTGTTGTTCTGGATATTTCATTATGATCCTGTTGCTTCAAAAATGTGCATACAATGAAATGCACCAGATACAAAAAAAAAATTGTAATTCCGATTTAGCTCATTTAAAGACTCAATCAAAAGTCTTTTGTTTTCAATATCCACTGTAACTCGTCCTTTAAATATTGATTTTATTTCAGATACTCATAAATTTGTCTCATCTCGCTTTATCGATTGATGTAAATTTATGTATTTGCCGTTTCTTATTCAACCAGATAGTTGTTTGAGGATTTTTAAAACATAAATTTATTCGCCAGTTAATTTATATTTTTTCATACCAAAAATAATGAAAGAAAGCTACATCCGCGCAAAAAGCAATAACATCGTTAATTTATTATTGCTTAAATTGGGTGCATATTTTAGTAACATTTTAAAATGGGTTTTCTGAAGCAATTAGCTAGTAAGTAATTAAGTCGAAAGCGATTAAATGAAGATCTCAACTAATTCTTCTGTTTGTGCTGAATCACTTTCATAATTATGACGAAAAGGATTAACTTAACTTCATTTTATGTGCAGCACATGTGAGGAGATAAATGAAGTCAAAATATTTGTATAGTATCGTGAAAACTTTCTTTGCAATTATAGTTGCAGCAATTAATATACAATATTTCTTTGAAATTGAAATTGAACACAATTTTTATATTCCTTTAATAATTTAAGGAACTTTCCATTAAAAAAATCAGGCATAAAGTTCAAATGAATAAGTATTACCCAAATGCTCAATGGCTTGTGCAATCCGTTTTTCCAATTTCACGTATTTCCGATTTCATTTGCCTGCAGTCACAAGCTGCTTTTGTACTTGACGGTTTTGTCCACAATCATTCGCAAGTACCAAGCTAGCATGCACATACGTAGTGCTTAAAGTTCAGCAAAACCAAGCGTCTAATATGCAGAGTGTACTTGCACAATGCACAATGCACACATTTTCCAAAGCACAACCAACCCAATGTAACAACCAACAACACAACAGGAGCGGTGCTTTGATTTATTTGAAAAAGCCATTGCAAGAGATAGCGAAAATTTCCCTGTCAGTTTTTCTTCTGCTTTTCCTTGTTTGTTGTTCGCTGAGCGCGTCGTGTTTCTTCTTATATCTGCGCGTCGCGTCCTTTTTTCTCTGTAGCTGCTGCTGCTGCTGCTGCAGTTGTTTATTGCACAATTTCGCAAAAGTGTTTGAGGTAAAAACAGGCGCTCGGTTTATACGACGATTTAACACCTGTGTGCGCGCTTCCTTGTGCAATACCGCTGAAGTTATCTACACTTTTTCCGGCAGACGACAAAGTGAAACATATTTTCTTGCAGATTCACTTTTTGGGAGTACACTTTTTTGTGTGCATGCTGCATGCACCGTGAGTAGCGAGGCAACGGCATGATATGGCATGGCAAGACGAGCAAATAATAAAGTTGCGAAAAACACTGCGGTTTTTGTACCATTTAGAATATAAACTTGTGCATTTTTCTTTCTTTCTGTAAATATCGGGTAATTAAGTAGTGAAGCTAAATCATCTAAGTTATTTGTGATGACACAAAGTTTTAATTGCAATTTTTGATTAAGCGGTAGTTTATTTTGCTGTGGCCAGGTTGGATCATATCAAGATTGAAAACTTTTTACAAATTGTAATTGCTCCATTATTTTAAAGTCATCGTATTAGTCTGTTTGCAAAAGAAACCAAGGATTTTCCTTGTAACTAATAATCTGTAATTTGTTAAAATTTATCATTAAGAATACAATCATAAAGAACAATGATAAACTCGTGTTTGCAACTGTAGCAGTTTAAACTTATCTCACAAAAATTGTATTATTCTAACTGGTTATGTGAATTTATGATTCTTTATGTCTAATTGCCTTTAGTTCGGTGGCTGTAATAAAAAGTAAAAATGTTAAAACAAAGCAGTGAATGGGCACCAAAGAACACAACCACCCAGTCGCAGTGATGAAATGAAGGAAAAAGTTAAACTTCTTTGCTCCCATTGTATTTTCGTGTGTTTTTTCTCCTTGTTTGATTCTATTTTTCGCCATGGCATAAACGAAAGTAAGCGAACGCAGGGATGAATATTGAGAAATACAAGAAATATGCAAATTGCTTTTAACAGCTTCCATCACGTGTTTCAATTAACTTTCCCGGATTCTGTTTTCTTTTTTCTTCTCAGAGCTAAGCACGAGCGGTGTGACGCCGCGCCATCCATCTCCCATCTTAGTGTTTTCCTTTTCTCTCCTCTGGCATGCTTAAGAGCTAACAATTTTCGAACGTCAAAGCTATAGCACTTTTTTAGCAACCATAGCCTCTTTTGTATATTATTATTACTTGAATAACACGTGACTTTTCCGGAAAAATTGTTGGTGCTTTTATGAATTTTGATGAATACTGTTATAAGCGGCATTCGATTTTTTTTTGTGAAAAAATTTCATCTCATTGGAAAACAAGCATTAACGAAATCTTATTAAAATAAAATTCGGGATTTTATTCATGCAATGTGATGGGATTATTTATGAATTAATTAAAATTTTTGCAAAATCGATGTTTAACTAAAAATGATAAAGCATATAAAGCAAATTCGATTGAGTAAACGCATTTCTGTTTATTTGTCAGACAGATTATTTATAAATATAAACTTACGAGCTCAGTTTTGCTGAAAATTTGATTGTTTCCCCCAATTTCTTCTATATTTCCCTTCTCAATTTCACTCTCCATTTGATTGCATTTTCCCTGCAGACTCGCGAATTCATATCGCTCGGTTGCCGAAATACATGAAATTTACATAATCCCATATTCGAATTCATATATGTTCGAGCTTTTTTGAGGAAGCACGCTGAAAAACGTGTTCTTCTCAATTGCATTTGTCGAATTGGAGGTTATGGAGCAGAGATCACATGTGTTATGTGTATTTGCATGTGAATGAATTTGTGTGAGTGCTTTGTTATGGGGTGGAGATGGCGTCGAGCATATATATTGAGTCGAAGCATTCCAACTATTTAAAGAGATCGCACTTGCTGCTGAAACAACGGCATGCATATGAGCAAAATCAACAACTGGGGGATGGGGGCTAGAGTTGATATATATAGGAAGAAGATGATGTTGGAGGCGGGAGGGCTAGGGGACAATAAAAAAGAAATCGGTCGCGCGTTACGCCAGTAGAAATGTTCAACGAATTACATATGCCGGACAAATGCATTTGACTATTTACATAGAGCTTTCCATTTTGTAGTGGCGGGCCTGGCTGGTGTGCCTGTGAACGTGGCATGCAATCCACTTTCATTTCCCGAGTCCAATTCCGGCTCTATTTAGATACGAATGCACATATATGCCAATAAACATATCAGCCACTAACAACTCTTTGCACGTATTGCACTTAAACAGCAAAACATATTCGTTTGCGTACCATAGACATATTTAGGAGTCTGTGTGTGTGTGTGTGTTTAGACATATATAAGGGATGAGAAATCGGAATTTCAATGCGCTGGAACCAAAGAAATTCGGAGAATGCAGAAAATGTACCATCATACATCAAACGTATTGGCAGAAACGAGACAAAATACGGAACACGCAGACGATAAGTAAAGTTGTGAGGAGTTGTGGGTGGAATGGGTGGCTGTAAATAATATAGCAAAAGGGTGTAGAAGTTGTGTGGACCAACATCGAGGACACTCACACAAAATTCAGTAGAGAAGTGATAAATTTTATTAATCTCGTCCATTTGGTCGCTATTTGTATTCTAAATGGACAGGCGGGAGCAATTTCTTCTTAAGGGACGCGTCTTCAAACCAAAATGTTTGCTAGAGGATGACGGGAATTTGTTATGTGCTGCTCGTATCGATTGTTCTATTGAAATGGCTCAAGTTTTTCTTATAATTTAAGTGGTTCTTTGTATGCGCAACTTTAGTTTTATCGTATGTTGTTTGTTTTTGTAATGAATATATTTGCAAGCAGTATTACATGTTTGTAGTTAAGATGCAAATATAAGGCTTATACGTTTAAAGTGGTGGAAATTGTATCTCTTATCTGTTGCCCAAAAGGGATAAAATCCATACAATGTTCTGAGGTCTAATTAAGTATATTTGAACCATTTATAGTATAACGAGTTGCAGTACAAATATTGATTATATTTTACGTGATTCAAAAATCACTTAAAAGCGTTAATTGCTATTTAATTCTGTTTGCATAAAGTACACTGATTCTACAGAATTGGTATGT
>JANSTS010001249.1:9733-28321 GCA_026546915.1 Sylvicola fuscatus
AATTAACAATTCAAAATATGTTCACACATTTAATTTTTTAATCATAGGCAACTACAAAGAAGCTTTCTTTATTTGTGAGTGAATGTTCTCAGAATGGAAAAAACAAAATAATTGCATTTTATATTTAAAGTATTTTTTTAATTTTTTGTCGTCCTTTAATGTGTTACTTCATCATAACATTCAAAAAAACCCAAAAATTCTGGTACAATTTATTTTAAAATTTTTTCACGACTGATATCTTACCCAGCTTCACTTTTCGTTTGATGGAATCTGTAATAACTTTAACACTTTTTTGTTTTAAAGAGTTGTTCCTTGGCCTGAAATGAAAATAGATTCCTTCAGCAAGAAAGTACAAACATTCAGCGAAGCTAAGTAGCGAACATCCAAGGAACAGACCAGCAATTCCACCAAATGCCACTAAAATTACAAAAATCATTGTAAAAGTAGAAATTAATCAAACAGATTCTTACCAATTAAACTGAGTTCATCGAAAATCAGGTCAGTTCGGTATTTTACCATTGTTGCCTTTTGATAATGGAAATCCAGTGTTATTGATTTATCTACAGAGTGCCTATTTGCCGTTAAATGGTTTCATAATTAAAACGATGTCTTAACTACAACAACAACATATATAGAATTACGAATTGTTGGAGTATTTGGTAAATGGAGATCCTATATAATTAAGCATAAGTTGGACGCTTAATTAACAAGAATTCAAGACATTTCCTTTATTATTGTTTCAATAATAAATTTAATGTCCTGAATTACCAAAATAACCAAATAACATGAAACATTAGAAGAATGGTCTTAAACATACATTGTTTGAATTGGTGAGACATTAATCTCATAATCAATAGTTGTACAATTCGGTAAACAGGAGCAAACTATGCCCGGCTCGTCATCGGAGAAGTACTTGTTATGCAATGGTGGTTTCTCGTAGTTGAATACATCTTTTGCCATAAAAGGATGAATGTATTTTATTGAAGACATATCACAAATGATAAACAACTCACCATCATATTTGAAAAGGCATTGAAAGTCTTTCATCGTGCACCTGCGATGATTACCAATCGGATAAAAAAAGTCAACGGTGCAATTGCAGTACAAAAGCAAATATTGCTGTCGGCACTCAGAAATGCAATTCTTTCTTAAGTACTGAAGACCTGGTAGAGTAACGTAGCGATATCGAATGACCTCTTCCTGAAAATGGATGAACCAATATAAAATTAGTTAGATGGAAGAAATTATAAAAGGTTTTATTAATTCTAACAGGATAGAGGCAATTCCGTTGGTTGGCTGGCAAGCGCTTAAGACCTTTAGTCGTGTAGGAATATGACGGATTAATAACGACCAAAGTTGTACTTTGCACTGGAATTAGGTTGGCACTTGATGGCCATTGCTGAGGATGATTGACTTGAATCTAAGACATTAATAATAGAAAGAGTAACATTGAAATTAAATATTTTAAGTTACCAATAACCCCGTTGTACTATTCTTGTTTCCAGGATTCCTGTATGATTCATTGACCTCGGTTTTTAATCTTAATCCACTCCATTCCCCTTGGCTGGATGTTCGCCATGGATAATAATATTCTTCGGCGGAACGAACTAGTCCTTCAGCATTTGTTTCCGAGTTGAAACTGTAACAGATTCCATATTCTGTGTACTGAAGTGTGAATATTTCGCAGCAATTGTAGAATTTATTGCGCCACCAACAGTAGTCAGTAAACAATTCCTCACAGGTAACTCTTACCTGCTCAGAAAAAAAATCTATTTGTTGACATTTTTGGCCCAGAAATATATTTTTATTGAAATATTTATACCGAGAAATACAGTTCCTGAATGTTGATATGCTCTAATTGGTCGAGACTCTTATTTTGGATGGATAGAAATTCCTCAAATGACCCAAACTCAACCGTGTCCAATGATGTTAAAAAGTCCAAGAACAATGTTTGTGTTTCCTTACTAGATCCGGGGATAAACCTGATACAAAAAGACACCATTTTATGCAGAAATGATGCAAATTTCAAACTCTAACTTTTCTACAGCCTTTGGAATTTTCAGCCAATTAATTCGATTTAAGTTGCAAATGGAAATAGCTGGATATGGTATTTCCGCTACAGGATACATTGTTGTTTCAACGACGGTGGCCATTGGGCTGCTGGCGAATCTGCTTTGGATCAAGAGCGATACATAAATGACACTAATCAATGCAACTAGAACCAGAAACGCCCAAGTGATCCTGTACCAAATATTAAGGTAATTTAATGGAATAAAAATGAATTAGCATCACTCATTTGCACCTTTCACAAAAAGTTAGTTTTTTATCAGCTATGAAATGAACACCGTGGATTGTCGATACGCGGCAAAATCTCTTCCACCATAAGTCCTCCTCTACCTCAACCTGATCAAGGCTTAAGAAGCACTTGTTGCAGCGCTTGTAAAACTTTTCCGGCAAATTCTTTTTCTCGAAACACTTGAAATCGTCGGGGTAAATCATTTCACTCCTTGACGTACACAAATCTCGCCTTATAACCTCTTCACTTGCAGACAGATTTCCGAATTGTCGTTACACGTGCGATACGACGAGACATCTGCTAAAGTGTGTTCGTTTTAACTTATATATTAACACATTCGTTTTGTGGGGAGGATGAAATTAATTATAACTGCCATTTGTTATTGACAGATGACAGTTGACACCTGAAACGTATTCGTATTTCATGCAAGGTAAAAATCACCCTTCAGATTTGGCGTGTCAATCAAATCAAAGAAATTAACACACAATGATCTATTAATTAAGGCGTGACAAAAAAATAAATGTGGAAATTCTAAGACTTTGTGGAAATATAAATTGACCATAAACAAAGGGAACGTAATAATAATTGGGTTTTCACAATATTTGAGAGAAAATATAATTGGGTAGCTAAAGAACAATTCAAGTTGTTTAATTACGGCTCTTAGGGAAATAAGATTAGATCTGCCATGAAAAATGTTCGCCCGGTATAATTTATTAGCTTTGATGAGCTCTGGGAATTTCGGGAAGAACATTTTTACAAAAGTTGATAAAAGTTGAAAACGGCCGGGAATTTCGTTTGCATGCGGTTTTCCCAAATTTCTAGTCTATCAGTTTCAATTGAAACCTCAAAATGCGTGAATCCATGTCAAATGTAAATATTGAGAAAAATTCGAAGAAATTTGTTCAGTGTTAATAAAATTGGCAAAATTGTTGTCCATTGAAATTGGAAAATACACTAAAGTTTGAAACTGTGGCTTTTGTGGGTGGAGAAGTCATTACATGCATTGAAACTCATTTAGATCCAAATATTTAATGTGCTCTCTGTTTTACTTTTCTGGCCACACCTGAGGCTAACCAAAATTTGGTAATTGAAATTTTCAGCTGATGTACTTCTAATCCCAATATTTTCGGTATGACCAGCTCTGTGGTTAGATTTTTCAACCGAATTGTGAGAAATAATTTACACGCCAAATGAGATTAACTACAGCATTTCAACGGGGATGATGCTAATTCAGCGATCCAAATTGACTAGACGGAAAAACCACTGGGTGGTTTTTGAAATTCCATAAACTAAATTCTATGATTAAAAATTCTGCAAAAACGATGTTTCAATTGAAAATTTTAATCTGCAAATGAAAAAGGATTTTGAAACGAAAAACTGTAAATATGGTTATCATAAAGTTTTTTAAATATATTACATTATATACAAAAAACAATGAAGCTAATAAATAAAGTAAAATAAAGTTAGAATTACAATTAATTAAACTTTTCCGATACGCTCGAGAGCATCCTTTGCAGCCACAGCCATGCCATGTTCCCCTGAACCTTCAGGTTCTAAACTCAAAATTGTTACACTACTCTTCAGCAACTTTACAACTTCCTTTAATCTCTGCCTAAACTCTGCCCTGCTGATTTGCTTCTGTTCGAAAAGTCGCGTTGCCTGAAGCATGATGGGTGCATGTAACTCATACATAATGACACCCCTCAGTCGTGACAAACCCGGATCCAGGACATCAACCACATTCAAAATGTCCCGACAGTAGGTCTCTTTGCGCATTAAGTCCTGCAGCGATAGATCCTGTATTAAATAGCCAGTCGAACGTCCCAGCAGCTCGCTCAACGAATGCTTGGCCGACACACACAAATAGTGGTTCTTGTGGAGCACATTGCGATATTTGTCCAGAAACGCCTCGAAGCCCTGCACATCCATGGCGTCAATCTCATCGAGTTCGCCATAAATTTTGTCCAACAGCAGTAACATTGAGTTGGCCGTCACTGTATATTTGCACTTGATGCACTGCCATGGTGCACTTTGTTGCAGTGCATTTGTCGGCAGAATTAAGCCATTGTGACACTTTGGACAGATCAATGCCGACGAATAGGTACCCAGTTCGGTGATGTCGCTGCAGCGGGCGCACAAACACCAGAAGAATTTGCACTCGTTAAGATGTTGACGACGCTTCAGTGTCCCTTGCAGCGTGTAAGCATAGCTCAAAGTTATGCTGTCACCTGGATTAAGGTCGCGAGTCACTCGCACCGTCAAATTGTGACTGATTGGATGGTCCGAGTGGGTGGTATTCGGCGAACAGTCGTGCGACAAAAGGAATGCTTCAGGATACATAGCGCGCGCTTTCGCCCCATTTTGACCAATTTCAAAGCAATTCACCTCCAGATAGCCGCACACCGTGTGTATCATGTCATCGGTGAAGTCGTCGACACACTTCCAGACGTGTCGCAGCCGGTCGCAGATGTGCCGCTGATTTCGTTCCCACAAAGCGGGTGTGGCGGTTCGCCGGAGCTCATTGTGCGCCTCCATTTGTGCTAGGAGCTGCCAACGGGCGGGATCGTGTTTCTGCAGCAGAAGACATCGCAGCGGCCCGATTAGGTCGTACATGGCACTGAGCGGGGAGGACTTCTCCAAATTGTCGGCCACACGACGCTCACGTAGCAGGGAGCATTCCCATGTACTGTGGCCGAGTGGGGTTTTGTAGCCTAGGCAGCGGGATGAACAGAGCGGCCAACCACAGCCAGGACATCTGAAAACAGACGAATTCATGTGTTACCAGCAGACTGAATAAATTTGCATTTCCGATGGATTTTGCGTAGCTCAAAGTGACACCGCATAACTCACTTATAAATGTGCTTCCGATCCGCACTCTTCATGGATATTGGTATGTAACATCCCAAGCAGACGGGCTCGCTGTCGGCACATGGGGCCAACACAATCGGCTCGACGTTTATTATTAACTCGCCCGCCTTTATTTTACTGGCTGCCACCAGGTATCGACCCATCTCCTCGCAGTGTGCAATTTTGTATTTTAATGGAGCACCTGCCGCCACCTTGCCGCCACCAGAGTTGTCATCGGTGCCTGCCATGGACGTCTCTCCTCCTGCTGTTGTGTCAGCATTATTTTGCAATAACTCTTTTGTGCCGCTGTTGTTGCTGGTGTGCGACTTATTTTTCTGAAATTCAAAGAAAATCGCTTAGGAAATCTTTTCTTGCATATTTAATATGTTTGGGGTAAATTTAATTGGACGCGCATAATTGCGACACAATTACAGATGTCATTGCGTAAAAGTTGACGTATTCGACAGGAAATCACTTAAAGATCAATTACGCAACTTTCTTACCTAAATTATTCAATTTCGGGACCCTATAAAAACATCCTGATGTGTTTTAAAGAAATCAAAATGCATTTTCTCGTAATACTCGCCGCATTGGCTGTCGCATTAGCCAGTGGCTACGACCCAGAACTTCTGCTGGACTTTCTGAAGTATAACAAGCTGCGAATTTGTGTTGTATTTTCCTGCTGGACTGCAATCAATGAGGCAAATATTGTGACTACCTTATCGACCAACTCCTACTGGACAGCCGTGGTGAACATCGACAGAGCGTCACAAATTGATTATGACCACATCCTGGCGGTCGGATTTAATCGCATCGGAACTGTGCTGGATTTGACTTGCAATAATTCCAATTACATACTGAACGAAGTCTCCAGCCGGGATATGTTCAATTCGTCGTATTATTGGCTGATGCTCCACGGAGACGTAGCGAACGCGTCCAATCGACTATCGCTGCTCAATATTAATATTGACGCCGAAATCACAGTGACTGGTGGTCAGCTGGCAAATGGAAGTGTCATACTGTATGATGTGTATAATTATGGCTTTAAGCTCGGTGGCAAATTGAACATGACGTTTATGGGATTTTGGAGTAGTGGACAGGGAATAAAGAGCTTTTTGAGTGCCAGCAAAATTGAGCGGCGGATTGATTTTCAGGGGTTGAAACTGAAGGCGGGCTTGGTGGTCAGTACATTTTTGCAGCTCAATTTACAGTCGGTTTTTGCAATTTGTATGCATTTATACAGCTGACAAGTGATCCTAAGGACATAAGTTGGCGAAAATACATCGAAAGTTCGGATAATCCGCATAAGGACTTGATGCATCGCTGGGCATATCAAAAGTATAAAATATTTCGGGACATGTTCAATTTCACGTACGATAAAATGATGTCAATAATGCAACATATATGCTCAATTTTTTTTTTTGCTTTTTTTTTCGTATCCTGTTCCATGAAACGTGCTCGGAAGCAGCATGTACATCATTCGACTGTCTGATTGGGGAGTCAACACAAACGGCACTTGGTCTGGCAATATTGGACTTTTGATGCGAGGCGAAATCGACATCAGCATTTCTCCACTCCGGATATCCGAGCAACGTGTTGGCGTTATGCAACTGACTGCAATATCGTTTTATGCAAAGTATATGCATCCAATTTTTCGAAGCTGCATTTTAATGCAACTGCTGAAAATTACTTTAATCAACTTCCTCCTGTTTTAGGGTTTCATTTATTTTCCGTCATCCCCGCATCGGCAATACGGTTAGAAATGTGTTTCTGGAACCGTTTGAGCGAACCGTTTGGTACTCTGCGTTGTGCATCCTCCTGACAGCCTCATTTATTCTGATTCTGATTTTTGTGCTGGAAAACATTCGAATGATTGCTCAGCCACCCAGCGAGCATTCGCCAAATGAGTTTACATTCTCTTACAGCATCCTCAACATTTTCGGTATTTTCACGCTGCAGGGATTTTATGCAAATGCCGGACTGCCATCAACGCGAATCCTGCTCATTTGGACAACCGTGTTTTCGTTCTTGTTCTACCAATTTTACTCAGCCTTCATTGTCAGCTCGCTGCTAATGGATCCACCAAGGACCATTAATACTATTTCGGACCTGCTTGCCAGCAAATTTGATGTGGGAATCGAGAATCTTTCTTGGCAGTTGACTGTTTATCAAGTATTTTTTCCTCGTGAAATTTTGTTTTGTTACAGAAGAATTGAGTTTTATTACAATTAGCAAACAGCTCGAGGCGACGCGTTGAAATTGTACAACAAAAAAATCGTCGCGAAATCACCGCCAAATTTTTTCGACCTTGAAACTGGCTTGGACATGCTACGGAAGGGTGAATTCGCCTTTCAAACGGAAACTCGTGGCGCCTATTTCCATCTTAATAACATTTTGTCGGATAAGGAGAAATGTGAGCTGCATGAAATCACGTACTTTCCACGACAGTTTGCCATTCACGGAGTTCGCAAGGGATCGCCGTTTAAAGAATTCATTGCTTATGGGTACATTAAACATAAACATTGTTGTACAACGTATTTAAATTAGATTGTGACAGGGCCCATCGACTTGTAGAAAGTGGCATTGATGATCGCCTCCAGAAAATTTGGTCGCAGCCTAAACTTTCGTGCTTCAGAGGCTCCGATGGAGTGAAACCCGTCGAAATCGAACAAGTGTCATCGGCTGGATTGGTCTTGGCGTTTGGAGCATCGCTAAGTTTGTTTATTCTTGTGCTGGAGATTTTAATATTTAGATTTAAATTGCGTCGTGAAATGCGCCTCGAATTTGTAAACTGAAATCCTAATTTTAAATATCGTTAAAACTAAATCTGTAAGCTTGAATTTATAATCTGCGAATGTTTACTGTATTCACGAAGAGTTTTTCTTTTCACTCAAAGGATATTGGAATTTAAATTACTCAAAATGAACGGAAAAAACGCTCATAGCACACATTTACGAATTCCCAAACTATATTTAAATTCTATTATCGTCTTAATTATAAATATCGTTGCTTTGTGAATGCGAGAATTGTGTTGACTTAAACGTTGCCTCTTAAATACTAATGCACAGCGGCTCAAACTCAATTCGAAATATCTTTCAGACGGGATCAAATTCAATACAAAAAGCTCTTTGCCAATTTATTGATTTCTTTTATTCGGTTTTATTGTCCAACAAAAATGTTATAAATACTTTTTATTGCAACAAATTTCCAAATAATTATCACGCGAATAAAATGAAAATGGTTGAAATGGAATTTTTATACAAATTTTAGATGCGTAAAACCATAATACTCTGGCGATTGCGAAAACATTATTGTTGAATTAAAGATAACAAATAATTCACGTTTGTTTACATAATAATATTAACTTCGGCCTGAGTCTACGAGACTTCGCTGTTCGCCCATAAACTCGCTCTATCTTCAATTGATATTGAGCTAAGACGTTTATATCGGTTTTTCTACAATTTACAAGTGTAAAAAAAAAAACGTGAAATTTTCACATAATACCTGGGCGTCCGTGCCAGCTGCCTTCATTTCTGAAGTGAATTCGAAAACATTTCTTTCTTGTGAAAATAAACTTTGCATTCTCCGGTCGGTTTCTTTTACTTTTCTGTCCTTACGTGTTGTTTCATCAATTCCCAATCATCTAATAAACCGAGTTTTTATTGTTTTCGTGCGTCGAATGATTTTTATTGAATTTCGTCTATGCTCAAAAATATTCTCGTCTCAGTTTAAGTTATTTTCGTTTCATGTTAATTGCATTAAATCGTTGCTTTTGCAGATGCGCGAATCATAATACTTGTACATATATTAAGACGGCTTCAAGTGCGACTTCACGCGGTTACGTCTTAATTTGGTTGGCTTTTGCGTGGGAGACGATTTAAATATTTACTTTTTTTTTGTGCTTTTCTGTTGTTTTCTAAACATGAATAATCTATATTGGAAAGCTTTTAAGTGTTCAAATTCAATGAATGATTTCCCATGAATAAATAATCGAGATTTGCTTTGGCCCCAAGCAAAACCCTTTCCCTCAGACTTTTGAATTAAGACCTAAAACAATTATCAAACTTGGGTGTTAATTAAATGCGAATTTCTCTGCAAATAATTTTATATGTTTAGGTAAGGAAACTTTTAGGATGCGAGTAGGAGAAAATCCGATGATATACTTGATGAATTTTACTGGAACATATAAAGACGCAAATAGATTGCTCAGTTCCAATTATAAGATGCGAGAAATGCAGCTGAACAAATTTAAGATTGATCGTTTATTTTCTCAATAAATCCAATGGATCGATCTATATTTTAATCAATCATCCGTGTGATCATTTCTAGAAACGAAGCTAAATATTAAAAAAAAATTCCGTTTAAACAAAACGTTTTTAAGATTTTTTTGTTCATTGGAATTGGAATATGTGAACATCGAATTTATTGTTCAGTTCTTACCTACGACAACAGTCCTAGGAGACAGCTATTTTGCATATCCATAAATGATCAATTCTCTTAGGGCAGAAACCAAACGGATGTACTTAATTCAAGTAAATTTACAATTTCCTCTTGAAAGGATATTGGCTCGCCTACTTACAGGTACTCAACAAAGCTTTCAAAAAGTCTGTTGGGACCACGCGTTTGGATATATTCCAACATCCGGACTACGAACTGAGCTAATCAAATGTACACATATTTTCACTGATGGATTTTCTAAATGTAATTAAATACACATAAGATCAAAGTGCGCCACCTACTAACTAGTTTTCCACAAGAAGTTTCGCGCTGCCTCACACGAAAGTGCAACTTAATTTTAGATTTCTGAAAGGCACTCAATTCGTAAAGCCACTAATCATTCATCGGATATCAATCAACCGACTGAATTAGACGCACGACGATGATTCAAGCATCTGTTGTTAGGTAATTATAAATCCATAGTATTCTCACTGATCAATTCATTATTTCGGCGAAGCATTTTTCCCATAATAAAGAAGTCATTGCATTTTTTTCGCACATCTTTCGTGAATTTCCACGTTCTGTTTTCAACAAATAAATTAAACACTAACTCGTCATTACCTTCTTCTTGCTGTGGTGATGGGATGGCATTTTTCAGCGGAAATAAATAAATCGTATTTTTCTATCACCTATTAATAATCCAGAGTGAAAGCGCTATTTCTTACTGTTTTTGCGGGAGACAATTTTCTTAAATGTCCGTGAAACACAATACTCGATTTAACGTACTTGGAATCACAAACTTTTTGCGCTTGAGCTATTTGAATTGTCGGGCCGCCGAGAAAATGAAAAAATAAAAAAGATACAACGCGGATCAGACGTCTCCTCGCCACGAGATCTATTCTTGACTGATGAGAGCACCACTTTGTGTGGTTTTTGGATGTTTAAGCTCAATAGCGTCTTCGATCATGTGGATATGTGTGATTGTTCAAGCGAGCCAATGTTGCCAATGTTTAAATTAGTTCTGTAAAGATTTATTCATTTTTAAGCTATTTTTCATTTTATCATAGAAATTAAGATTTTCTTTGAATCCAAGAAAAAAATGTATAAGGAATTTTATTGACATAAATTTTTATTTGCCTGAAATGCCTGAGTTAAATGCGAAGTTTCTCCTCAAATCTGAAAACCCTGCCGTCTTCCGCTTAAGATTTTCACACGGAATTACTACAGCATACTCGCGCGTACATTTTTTTCGTTTTTTCACAGAAATTCTCATGCCCTCCCTCATCCGTTTTATCACATATCACATGCACTGCGCTTGAGTAGGCATCACTATATAGTCTAAATTTAAAAATATAAAATAAACGCTATCGTGCGGTTACAAATGTTTGTATGCCGCTGCGGTAATTGCAAAATCTATTTGGGTTCTTTGTCTTTTCACGCGGCGAACCGAACGAAAGAAAATACAAGGAAGCGGGCAGATCGAGTAGAAAAAAAGTCTTCCCACCCAAGCACCTCCACCCCACGGGGTTTCGCGTATGAAACATACATCAACTATTTAGAAAACCACTTGTTAGCGAGAACATTTGGTGGTTCGATCGAACAATCTTGATGATGTTTATTTCTAAGTGCATCAATATAATTAATTTCGTTGATATGAAAGCACACAAAACTGGCTGCAGCTGCAGTTTGCGTTTGTTTGTGCTTATAAATAAATTCTAAACGATCATATGCGGTCGAATAGTGTAAATAAACATAGCTTGGTCGATACATGATGGCTAAAGTGAGAATATGGCTCAGGAAGACGTTGGAAGCGCTTTACGAGCGTCTATAGTGCAATATTGCCAAAGATATTTGAATATATACACAAATTTTGAGTTATAGCTTTAAGTGATTGAACTACTTTCGGCTTGTATTTTCGGGATTCACTTGGCGCTGAGTTGAGATGCTTGCGGGGCAGTTTTATGATGCTCACGAGATTTTGTGGCAGTCAATGGGTCAATGTCGTTGTTTATTATTTCTTGTTTCAATAATTATTTATTTAGGATTTATGTATTTTTTAATTCTGAATGACCGAAATTTAGGTTTTCAGTCGATGTTCGTATATTTTATCAGTGACAGATGAAGACATTTGTTTAGAGAGATGTGTCAACAAAAGTATAGCCATTAAATATTTATTATTGATGAGCTAAGATTTAACTAGTTTGGCAGTCATGAAACTGTTAATTTTTTATTATACAAATCGCATAAAAGTATGTTATCCTTTTACCAAAGTTTATCAACAAACATGTAAATATATAGAAATATGTTTGACTAAACATGATCCCAACAAATTGGTTTGTAAAGCGAAAAATAGATGTCCGACCGTTCGTTCGTAAGTTTCCTGCAAAACTAGAACTATCGACTTATCGTTCAAAAATTTGAGAAAATTATCCAATTATGAAACATATGTTTTTAGAAAGTCAATCTTAAGGTGCGTGTTTTGTCCAAAGAACAGTTTTTTGGAATTTTTATGGCACGTGATCCAATTGTCAGCCGTTAAAATTATAACCTAAATTTTCTTGAAATCCTTTGGTTTTATATTATGAGTTTATCATAAAACATTTCAAAGTCAAACGATTAATATTTTTATTATTTTTTTTTTTTCTCAAAAACATATTTCTAATGCTTCTGTAGGACTGAATGTCACAGCATCGTTGAACATGTAAAACGACATCCTTCAATGTCAAAAAATGGTACTAGGAGTTGAACGTAAATAATGTCTTGGACTACCTTCCCTGCCGCTTTTATGTGAATTTTTTTCTGTTTCTATATACCAATTTAACGGAGAAGCCAATATAATTTGTGTGGTTGATTTATGCACTTATGTAAATAAATTATTATATATAATTCCATAAACTAAATTATTAAAGACCTAATAATTGTATCAATATCTAGATTGTTACATCAATAATTTCATTCATTAAAATTGAGTATTGAACATCGTTCCACTGCGCATCGCTGCCGTCCAACTTTTGCTTTTCGAAATGCGCCAAAATACCCATAACATGGATAGTCAGGCCAATTACATTTAATTACCTCCTTTCATGTTGCATAAATTGTTACATAATTACATTACAAACAAACACAATTTGTGCAGCAACATAATGGCCAACTAAAATGCAGATTTGTAAAAGCGCGCGCGTCTTGTTAATTAATACCCCGCATGTGTTGCGCGTCTCAAGTAAACATAACATGCGGCTTACAGTCTTCTAATGTAAGACGAATACCTCTGAGACGCACCAGACATTTGCCAGTGCATATTTTAAATGCGTTTGAATGAAATTTCAGTGAAATATTCGCCTAATGCAATAGCGCAATTTAATAATTGAACCTTTGTCATATTTGCGCGGCTGAAAGTCGGTGCCAAGACGAATTCATCTTCTCTTCATCCCGTCTACATCGAAATTATTGTTTAAATGTCGCTTGCCATTCCGCACGATGCCATACATTGTCAAAGGACAGCCACGGCCCAGTCCTCACGCAAGTCACCAATGGTGCCGTGCCCGAATGCGAAACGTACTTTTTGTGGAAAAGCTGGCGTGTGTCCAAACGTCTCGGGCTTTATCTGAAATATTTTGCACATGAATTGTTGTCTTTCGTGAAGAAAAAAAAAACACAAGAAAAAAACACACAAACACGCCATATGCTTCGACGGAAATCGTTAAACAAAAATTCTAGACAGCTTGAGGAGGCAGAAAAGAAAAGCGAACAGAACGTTTGCAGGACGCGCCGTCACCGCAAAAATGCCAAGAAGGTGGATAAAAAAAAGTGGTGGGCTGGCAAGACACGCTGAAACGGCACAATATGGATGAAAATAAGTGTCAACAAAAGCTATACATTTAAACTTCTTCTATTGCCGGATCAACGGCTACAAAAATGTCGTGACATTTGAATAGAATTTTTTTTTTTTGTAGCGGATCTTGTCTTGTTGTGATCCATTCAGACGTTTAGAAATGGGCCATAACGAGATAAATTGTTGCTCATTAGGCATACTGTTTACTTAATCATTACGTTTCTTGTTATAACAATTTTGTTTATTGGAAATCATTTAAAATATATCGGGACTTTTTAAGGCTTGATTTCCAGGAATTAGGTCAATCTTTTTATAAACAAATGGTTTTAACTTTTGGCGAAACAAGCGGAGGTTTTGTCATACATAAATCAAATAGTTTCTTAAACAAGAATCAGTTGAGGTAATTACGACATTAAGAATGGTTTCTTTTTTGATTTTATTCGAATTTCAAACATAAAAAAAGCACAAAAATAGTTTTTGGTTTAAATACTTTATATTTGAGAAAGTATTTTCTTAAAATTATTTATTCTCTAAAATCTTTAAGATATTGCTTCTTCTTTCTATTAAATCTGTCGAAGTTGTTTATACATTTTACAGTATTTCCGTGTTCTCCTGCATCGAAACAGTTTCATATTTCTAAATTTGTATTGTATAATGGGCCATCTGTCTCAGCATTTTACTAGTTAAAATAATCTAAAAATAAATTAAGATCAGTGAAGATTTATGTTGATATATTTTATGTTTATTCCTGTCTTAGACAACAATTGTATACCTAAATGTTTCTATATTAAAAGTCTTCAATTTTTTAATTTCAGCAAGCGAACCTATTTTTTTATTACACTGCATCTTAATAAATTTGCAAGTTATCTTGATTTGAATGAAGAAATAACTTCTTTTCAAAACCGTATAAGAAAATTTTAATAGATATGAATTGATTTTAAATTAAACATAAAATTCCTAAGATACTAAGAAAAGATCGGAAGATTTGTGGCTTAAGTTTGGCAAACAAGCCAAAAAGCCACCTGTAGCCAAAGATCCACACACTAATTTATGTAATTCATTAAAATAGATATAAACCTTTACATTTTTTTCTCTATATTCAAAGGAAATCTATCAAGTGGTTTTTAGCCGCCTCATTTGTGTAGTCATTTACTAGATTTACGACGATAATAGGCCAACAAATCGATGCAGATGTGCGCGAGTGATTCAGCTGCTCCGAAAATGTCGACATCACTTCATCATAATTGCCATCGTCTCCCAGAAAAGCAAACAAATTGACATTAAAGTTGGCAAATGGCCGACAAAAATTGCTGCAAAGACAATTAAACACTTTTAGCGTATTTTTAGGTATTTTTGCTTTCAGACAATCTAAATATCGACAGTGGAAAATGACGCGCTCAGACAGCGGCTACTCGAATCGACATTAGGAGAGACACGCGCCCATTTATTTCTAAAACTTAAGACGTCGATGCGGGATTGCCAATTACGTCCATAAAACATCTTTAGTCGGCGGACGGTAGCGAGAAGCGCGTGCTTGACGCAAAACATTTCAATTTTATGCAAATGATTTCGAAGCCACCGATTATGATGGCGTCCACTGCATAAGACAAATGTTGAATCTATTTTCGTGGCAGAAATGTGTGTCACTTTGTGTTGCGACGCGACGTGTTTATTCAGCGCACGCGGAATCCTTCGCTAATGAAAAGCCATCCGTGTCGACCAGCCAACGTTTAAATAATTCGCGCTCAAAAGATGCACTTCAATTTTCAGCTGCACATAAATAATAGCCGCCAGCGCAGCCACACCGCCAACATGGCCATTCGCCGCGGACTTTCTGCGCTGCGTGCAGTTATGCAAAGTACGATAGTTGGAATGCCGGGGATTTAAATTTAAATTAATTTCATCGCACGAGTACGTGTAAAAAGATCAAGGTCAATTATTATTGCTTATTGGACGTGGTTCAATTTTTTTGCTTTTATTTTCGCGTGTTCGCCTCTTCGTCCGTTTGCGTTTTTAATAAACGCGAAATTCCGTTTTGGCAGCATTTGCACGCGTGCAGAATGTTTAGGTGAAGTCTGAAGGGATGTGGTGGCTCGCTTCGTTTTTTTTTTTCTTTTTTTGCATTATTGATGACTCATTCATGTAAACGCACCAATCAGCTAATCTGCATCGCTGAGTTCCTTTTGGTAATGCGGTAGCCCGCGAAATTGCATTTGCTATGCAAATTTATGGCAGTCATTAACTTAAGTACGAAAAAGCGTGGCGTTTTAATTTAAGCGAGCTCATTAATCAGCAATAATTCTGTACAGCTTTAAATGAATGAGTTTACAAATTGCTGGTGAGATGGCTGGGAGGACCATTTTCTTAATTTTTGTTTTGTGAAAGGAATTTTTATTAAATAAAACAACAAATATTAAAATTTGTAATCAAAATTGATGTGGTAAGACGAATTTGATTGAAATTCTTACCTTTTTAAATTATAATTTAACAAACCACAAAAATTTAATGAAAATTGAAAATAATTAAGAAAATGGAAAAACATTTAGAGATACTAGAAAAATCAAGTTGTCGATAGAAAGTTCTTTAAAATTCAATCAGGGATCAAAATGAAAGCTCATCAAAGCTTATCATTCACCGTATGCTTGGGATAAATTATGTACCTTAAAAGATAGAAATAGCCGGTGTCCTTAAGAAAAACAATTTTAATAATGATAATATAATAATTGAAAGGTAATTTTAATCACTAAACCACAAAACCTATTTTCTCTGCTAAAATAACTTTTACCTGTTTTCCCATAAAATTAAATATAAAAACTTGCGGTTGTTGCGGTCAGTGAAAAGTTTAAAAAAAAATTTTTGCAACAATAAAATTGTGCAACGTAAATTAAAAAGAAAAAAAAAACATTTTCACCCACCACAATTGAAGATGAGGAGGCGACAACAAAATTAAAGTTCGATATGAGAACAGTGATTGATTTTATGTCCGTCAAATTAAAATATTTATAAGAAAATGTTCCAAATTACAGAAAGTTGTAAAAAAAATATGTTTTTACCATAAATAAAACTGTCGGAGATCTGGAAAATTTACATTGACATAAAGTTACAATGTATAATAAATCAAACTCAACATATCAAAAAACCAGAAACGAGTTACTTTGTTCCCACTCATCTGTTGCATCCAAAACGGAAGGAGATGATTCAGTACGTTCGTTCAGGGAATTACCATTTACCCACAAAGTGATATATTGCTTTGAAGAAATCATGCTGCATTGTCATGTTATGATATTATGCTGAATGCTTTCCATACAAAAACACACCGAATGTATCGTTCAGTGCACACAAAGAAAACGTGGGAGATATTTAAATTCAAATTTCCGCAAAATGTTGACCTTCCTCTTGCATCAAAGCGACGTTAGCTGAATGAAAACTCCTCCTTTCCACCATGGCAAATTGCTTGAGATCCACCGTCTTGCAACATCCGTAAACTCTCATCGGGATTTAAACAGATTTTCCGTTGATAAATAAAATAGAGCTATTAAAGTGTAATGCTCCTTCGTCGACAACTGAAGGCAATAACTCATTAAGTGATTTACACTTTAGAGTTAACACAATCATCCCACGACGCGACGCGACGCCCGTTGGCCAAAAATACCAATCCGTCAAAAAAAAAAATGAAAATACTCATCATGCAATTTTCCGCCAAGCCCATTCAACTTGAAAACATATCGTTACACCTCACTACGTGGCCGTGCGTGCGTGTGCGTGTGCGTGTGTGTGTGTGTGTGTGTGGGAGCTGGGCGCATTTAAGGCACAATTCACGCTGATGTCCGCACCAGAGCAAGGTATAGCGTGGATTGGCGCGTCCCTGGGTGGTGGGGGGGTGGTGGATTCCATGCATTGTACGCACGCATCAATATGTGCCGATTATTCAGCACGGCTGACAAAATTCGGCAGTCGCTTTTGCGGGATTCTGGGTGGATGTTGGAGTGCCATTGTTAATGTTGCGTGAGTGTCAGTCATTTATCATAATCCTGATAATGCGGGAAATTGCCCGCTAAATTAATTAGTCAGATTTTCATGTGACAGGAATAAATATCCTGGCGAATGTTCGGAGCAAATTCCATTCATCCATTGTGGGAGGCTTACACTGCACAATTGTCGATGATTTCATAGTCATTGGTCGTTATTAACAATAACTATTCACTAATTCATTTCAATGTTTAACTGTTAATAAAGCTTTAAAAATATAAAAAGCTTTGACCCTATAGATTAAACGTTTTGGATATTTGGCAAAAAAGGATTTGAACAAAATGTAATTGTTTTATAAAAGATTTGTTTCTTTTTTATTACCATTGTAAAGTTTTGAGGAATCCTTAAAACTGAACGAAAAGCTTTGGATCTGGAAAGTTTCTTGAAAACTTTGCAGAAACACTCAAAAGCTATAAAATATACTCAAACTCAAACTAATCATTGTTGAGTATTAGTAAAACCATTGAACCAATTTTAATTCCAATAATTTAAAAATGAAATTAGAGATTCTTTTAAAGATCTCAATTAATTTAATATTCTTAGAATCAACAAAGCAATTGTGAGTAAAGACCAGAATTACTCAACACAAACACTCAAAAGCACAATAAAACCACTCATTTAAATTAGTTAATTTACGTTTATTTTAATTTAAATAATGAAAATGCCATTTATAGTAATAATTCGATATGCTAGCGAAAGATGAATAGAATTTATATTATTGTGATAGAGCACAAACCAAAATGGATTAAAGAAAAAGATAAATGAGACAAATAAAGAATGGGAATAGGAATTTTTTTGACAGAGTTTCGGCCTGTACATCATTGCATCCGGAAGATCAGCACGTCCATCGTTAAACCGGCATGCAATAACAACACTGTTGTTTAATTAGCCCATCTAAAGGTAAAAGAAAAACATAAAACAATAGAAAAACATAAGCGCTGCAGAGAAATTTCATAAATAATCACCACTGTCGTTTTCTGTCTTTTTTTCTATTGTCGTTTGAATTTCCAGTGGCCGCAGTCGCAGCCGGATTTCCATTGTCAGTCGCCTCCACTTTTATCGGTACATCATCTTGCCATGTCTCAAAAGCATATGACTCAGACTTGCACACATCCTTCTGTGGTGGTGGCATCGGCTTGGCCGCCGA
>JANSTS010001271.1:0-11019 GCA_026546915.1 Sylvicola fuscatus
TAGATACCAGAGCTAAATTGCTTCAAAACCGAATTTAAAGCTCACGTTATCTCTGACCAAAATAATCGCTGTAAAACGACTTGGAACACACCCATGTTCGCGTTCCACAATTGTTTCATCTATGGACTCAATCAACTTCGGACCAACAAAGGATTAGAATTCTTTTATTGCAGAAAGAATAGCTATATTTGTTCGCCAGATCTTAATAAATGTCCGTTTCGCTCATCTGAGAAAAAAAAAACCTTGTTGGAAGAGGAAACTTGAGCATTTTCGTATCAACTTTATTTTAAGCTTTAATTTGAGAAAGTTAACAACAACATCGTCGAGTGTCTCCAGATAAAACCTTTAAATCAATCTGAAGATTATTGAATGGAATTCTTCGTTCTGTCGCTTCATGAGTCGGTACATTTTTATCTTAGAAACGACAAGACAAAAACCTTAAAATACGAGTAAAGTGAATCCTTTTACAGTTCACAGGTTTGTCTTCAGGAATATAAATACAAGACTTTACAAATTTACAGTTGAAGCGCACTTAGTTCTGACACAGGACAGCAAATGTTGAAGTTCTCATAAAATGCAATTTGCGTCATGAATTAAGTGAACATTGTGATAAATATGCTTCCTTTTGGCATGCTATTTAGTTTTTAGTCGTACAAACATTTTAGTTAGCACGAATTAACGTATGTGCTTTGTGTATGCACACATGTGAGATGTAAATGTTTAACGGAAGTAATTCAGGTGTGAGCGGACACTTAAAGTTTTCTTGTTCCAAACATACGACGTTATGTCAAGGAATTTGTACAAAATCGCGTTTCCACAAAGCTTTAATCTTTATTGCCGTGGATTTTCTAAATTCATTTTTACCATGAACTCGCGTACGCGAAATCTATTTTCTATCTGATACGCATCGCTTGATTAGAAAACGTGTTGCAATTTCTTATCTTTTAATACGACAATAAATCGATCGGCCTAAGACCAATCCAACAGGCTACTCGCACTTTTGTATTCTCAATTTCACTTCAAAAACTTGCACTGAATAATGAATAATTGGATATCTTTTAGCTGGAAACTTTAATCTGTTTTAAACAGACTTAAATCTTAAAGCTTTGATAATCATATTTCTATCTGTTCTATTGTATCTCACTATCAACCACATTAACTGACCTAAATTTGAGACTTTGATTTTAACTTAGCCGGCGTTATCACTTTTAGCATTGCCCTTCTTGAAAGCATCCTTTTTTATTTTTATCAACATTTTATGGACATTCGAATGCAGAGCACAAAATCCGAATGACTGAGCGCCATTCATCGCTGCTCGTGTCCCAATAAAACCAATTTGTCTCAAGGTTCAACGCTAAGAAATGCGATAATTAAGTGACCTAGTATTAATTAATGCGGGTGCCTATCAGATTCGTACATTATTTACGATGCTCAGATAAGAAAAATGCCGGTAATTTTGGATTTTGCAGGCAAATCAATTGACCGTTGTGTGTTCGATTGAATGCATTGTTCTTATCAATGCCTTGTAATTACATAATTATGATAAGTTGGTGGATTAGAGTTAAGACTAACCGTTTTCCTATCATTTATTACACAAATTGTATATCCTCAATTTGCTGATTAACTGAAAAGTGCAGGCACGTGAACATTATTATCTTTGCTAGTTACAATTGACGACGTAGAAACCACATTTTTCTTGGGGATAAGATAACTTTTCTTAATTGCAGTTACATTTTTCTTGCGGCGTTCAAAACAATGTTTTAAAACATGTTTGACTGTATAAAAAGACGCATATCAGTTGCAAATATGCTAATACAAATTATTAATATTAAAGGGCTTTTCATATTGTAATTTTTCATGAAAGTTAAGAAAATAATGGTTTAATGTAAAGTGACAAACGGCACGTACAAAACAGAATTCGATAATTTAGCACGCACTCATTGCTCGACGTTTACGTGAAGACGAATGTGTAAAAGCTTCTTTTGTCACAAAATACTTGTCGAATGATGTATTATCCCTATAAAAAAGTTAGTACGCAAAAGTTTTCTCAAGTTACAATCGTATTTTTCCATCTTCAAACGTGCGGTGTTTTGCCTAAAAACCATTAAAAGTTAGTTTCCTGTTTATTATGGATGGAAAGTGGAACCAGGAACGTCTCACATTTTCGCTACAATTTATCCTTACGGCTGGTTTAATGAGCATTTGACGACCTGTGTGAAAAACTTTTTTTCGGCAAAACATTTCCAACCCCTTACTTTGGTAATTAGGAGTTTGGAGACGCCGCAGTACAGATTACCGTAATTGGGCGTCATTGGGGCGATGAATGTTTTATAACTTTCATTAGATGAACTTTTGCCTTCGAGTTTTCGAAGCGTTTAAATCGGCGCGTGATTAATTGCAGATGATGCTTTCTGATATGGCAGCCCCGTCACTATTCACACCACCTGACGTATAAGTTCCACGCTGGATAAATGTGCAAAATGTTAATCATTCGAGTGTAGCGACTTCTTTATATCTGCATAACCATAACTCAAGAAAAGTGACAAAGTTAAATGATTCGACGTCGCTCGTGCGGCTGGTCCCACTGGAAAAGTTATGAATCAAAATAAATCAATGGGAAACTTGACTTCAGCTTTTTGTTTATTCATTTTTTTTTTTTAGCAAGGTGAACATTTTACAAAACACAATTCATTTAATCAGTGTACCACTTTTTCTTTTTCTTTGGCGGCTTCACGTCCTCCCTAGAGTCGAGCATTGTCTTATAATGATTCACCATTTTCGAGAAATCGTCGCGATCTTTAATTTTGCGTTTTCCCTGCTTCGGTCGTTCCACTTGCCGTTTCTCGCGAAGATGTTCAAACTTTTCTCGTTGCACTCGCTTCTCTCGCTTTTTAGCGCCAACTTCGTCCTTATGCACCTGAGCCTGTTCTCTAAGTTTCCACTGCGGACGTGTTTTTGCTGTTGCACCGGGTGTCGCTGGTAAACCACTGAATGCGGGCAGCTCAGCATCCACCGATGTTGACGTCGCCGCCACCGCTTTCGAGCCATTTCTTATCAGTTTCTTGTTTTTCTTGTGCAATTTCTTTGCTAGCTTTTTCGCATCTGGCTTCTTATCGTCCGCTGCCGCTTCGCTGACAGTAATGTCGATTTTACCATCCGCCTTTTGTTTCTTTTTCCTCTCTCGTCGAGCCAGTCTTTTTGCTTTCAACTTCTCCAATTTATCCACATACGTGGGATTCTTTTCTTTTGATTTTTGAAGGCGTTTTTCCTTGAGACCGTGCACCGCTTTGTCCTCAATGCTGAACGAGACAATCGGTCGCTACGCGAAAGTATGGAGTATGGTATAACGTGTGTTGAATTAGAAGACGGGATAAAGTATTAATGACACTAATAAGAAAAAGTTTCTTGGCGAGAACTGAGAAGATAAATGTTATAAAACTTACGTTAGTTTTCCCAAAAACACTTGGATTATTGTTCAACTTGCGCAAACACTTTAATGCGTCTTCATGCTTTCTGAACGCGATGAAACCGAAACCCTTTGATTTTCCTTGGGGGTGGCCAGCCGTTGGCTTGTTCTCTCGCATTACGCGACATTCCTTCGGCTTAAGCTGGGCATTGCGTTCGACACAGCGCAACAACTTTTCGTTAGTATAACTTGTTGGCAAATTGTGTATTGACAGACGATCTCGCGACACAAATCTTGCAACAACAAAAAACGTCTAATTAGTTGAAAAGAGTTTTGATACAAACAATCTTGAAATACGAACCTGCTTAAGTTTTTCAGAATCTGAGTCTTAACTTGTTCCAATTTCAAACGTTTGGCCATATCTGATGGTGATACACCCTCGGCCGCCTTAGTTCCAGCAATAATCAAACCTTCTTTCACCAGATACAAGTTTCTTGTGTCGGCTGGATTCTTGTTTACACCTTCGCTGCTTTTGTTATTTAATTCCTCGCGACTCAAAGCTGGTACTGGATCGAGAATCTCGTCCTGCAAACGGAATTCGGTGCCGGCCTTCAGGCACATGTCTGCCGACTCTTTAGTCTACAGGATTAAAGTATATTAATTAACAAAGTTGTTTTATTCACAACGAAAGCTGAGTTTTTAATTTCGAACGACGCTCATAAAAAAATCAATTTATTTTTCAATTAGTTTTATGGTGATGTGGAGGAGGACCGCCCATTGTGCCAACAAATAAGTTAATAATTTTTTTTTGTTATATAATCTGCAACACAGAAGGGTGAGGTGGTGAGCGATATGTGGTGAGAAGAAATGGTGGTAAAAAAAATCATAAGCTACAAAAACAATATCAATAAATCGTTGGATTTGAAAGCGAGCACAGCAGAACGCCAAGACGTAACGATAAGCAAAAAGCTCGTTTCTTCTCATTGCGTTAAACCTTCAACAAATAGTCGTTTCCAAAAATGAATCGATGTGGGGTAGGAGAATGGTATGGTGGCTTATCCGGATCTGGGCGAATTCAGTATTGAAGATTACTCGTTGGTAAGGCACGATTTGTTTGCTAATGTTAAATTGTCGTTGATCAAACCAAATTGTTATCAGATCAATGCAATTTGGTGAAATTGATGAATTATTTGTTAGTAGTTACAATGGTATTGTTAGGCGATACCAATCGTAATGTTGATGTAAACAATAATTATATTTTAAATAAAAAGTAAACAAATACACACTTATACCAGCTGACAGGAAGTGCTGTCAGTAATTATTTTTTACCCCAAATAAAAAGATGCAATCGTACGATAACAAGACGCGTTAGCCAATAACCAGCCGAGCGGATGCCAAATGTTCGCAGTATACTAATAGACGTATGTATTTCCAAAAAAAATGACGTTTTTAATAGCCGGTCAATAAATGATACAGATTAGAACAACGGCTACATACAACGATAAAATCTATAAGGAATGTATGTACATAAGTAGCTAAAACCGTAATAAAAGGCCGTATATATAATATTTTCTAAGATAATCGTCCGTTATCAATCTTGCGCAATCCTTTAAAACCACTGACAGAGCCTCCTACTGACCAGTTTCATTTTTTACGTGTCCGAAAGAGATTCAACATGAGGTAACACAAATTATTTGGAATAACATTTCACAAATGCGCTGAACTGACGGTAAACTAATTGCAGGTTCGGAATTTTCCTTACATTGGCCACGCTGGCCTGCATGGCATCGGGCGCAACAGTCGAGCTGACAATCGCCACTGTGGACACATACATCAACGATATGGATATTGAGCTCAGCGACACCTTGCTGCTCACCTTCTTGGTTGACCCTAATTCAGTTACATTCTACTCATCCACTATCCACAGAATTCCCTCCGGCCTCTTCGTCAGAGGAACATTGAGACAATTCTCAGCCGTCGGTTCCTCTATCACCTCTCTGAGTGCAAGCGACTTCGAAAAGGGTGACAGCCTGCAAGTGTTGAGCTTGGGAGTGAATCAAATCACAGAATTAGAAAACAATCTGTTCATTAATGCACCAAACATTGAGATTCTGTCATTCACCAGCAACAGCATCTCAACGATTGGTCCAAATGCGTTCGCCGGTATGGAACGTCTGCGTGAGTTGCACTTCTTCAACAACGACATCGCCGTCTTGGGCGCCACTGTTTTCAATCCATTGATCTCTTTGGAGTATTTGGATTTGGGCAACAACGACCTTGCTCTATTGAACTGGGCCGATTTCTCTAACTCTCCAAACCTGCGTCACATCTGGCTGGATAACAACAACATTGCAACCATCAATGCCGGACAATTTGTCTCAGAAAGCTTGCAAAATCTGATCCTCAGCGGAAACGACATCACAACATGCAATGCAAACACTTTCATTGGAGTGCCACGTTTGGACCAATTGAATTTGGGATCTAACGACATCGTCTCCCTCAACGAGAACTGCTTTGCTGGTCTGAACATGCTCCAGACTCTGTCACTCTACAACAACGACATCGTAGATGTGCCAGCAGGTACATTTGTGCCATTGCGCAACTTGAACTATTTGGATTTGGGCTACAATGAAATGGAATACATTACTTTCCGTCACTTCTCCCAGCAAATGTATCTCGCCACTTTGTGGCTGGAGAGCAACAATATCGGCGAGGTCGATGCCCGCAAACTCGTTGCATTGCGCTCACTGAGGAGCTTGTACTTGCACGACAATCTTTTAAGGAATTTGGATCTGGAGGAGATCGGTTTCATCACTCCACAGCTTCAGACACTCAGTGTGTCGAACAATGAATTCTACTGCGAACAGGCAGCTGATATTATCTCCAATTTGCGAAAATACAATGTCCAAAACTTCGCCTCATACGACCCAGACGCGTCCAAGGTAAACTTGGCCGGCATCGGCTGTTACGAATATGAGCCGAGGACACCAGTGCAGCACCAGCGCTATGAATTGACCGAGGAGGCTATGAACGAGAAGATGAATCGACCATTCGTTCAGAGGCGCTCAATGGAGGTTTAAATAAGAATTGTTTTGTAATTACTTTGAGCTAATAAATGTACAGCTGCAGATAAGCCTTAATTGTAAATTATATATTTCAAATGGTTTTAATTTATGATCGTCGACACTGGATTATCAAACTTAATAGATGACAATTGGCGATTAGGCGATAAGGGATGAATTAGCTGCGTGGCAACATTATGGCAACGCCTTTTTCAATATTCTTAGAATTTAAAATATAAAACCCAGAATAAACCACTTAATATCGATTAAAATAATTAAACTTTACGGAAACTTTAAAAATAAAATACAGTTAACGATTTTCAAAGGAACTACACTGGCTACATATTTTGAAGAAAAAAATGAGCTCAGGGTCTTGGAAAAATCATTAATGGAAGAGACTGATATGAAATTTCATCGAAACAATAAACAAGAAGCCAAAAGTCCATATTTTTTCACATTTTATCTATTATCGACCCAATAAAAGTGTCATAAAACGCCAAGATCTGATTAAAGATTCTTGAAAAGTTGTGGGACACAAGTATTAAGCTGATTTTTTTTACAAAATAATCTAAGCTTTACGTTAACCTGTGTCAAAGGCAGGAAGTAAATGTGGCGAAATCAAGCAAAAGAAAGAAACAGTACGTACCTTGAACTTAACAAATCCAGTTCCTTTCGAATGTCCACTAATCTTGTCTCGGTTGATAAGACAATAGTAAATGGGGCCAAACTGTTTGCAGCATTTACCCAAATCCTGGTCAGAGGCATCCATTGGTACGTTCTTTACAAACACAGTGCAACCTTCAACAATGTCATTGCGTTTCGGTTTCACATCCTTAACATCTGCCTCTTCATCATTATCCTCAGTTTTAATGTCATCTTTACTGTCCTCAAATTCTTCATCCTCTTCTTCGTCCTCGCTATCGGAATTTCCGTTATCATCATCATCTTCAGACTCATCATCAGAATCAGATTTTTCAGATTTAACATCTTCTTCGTCTTTAATTAAAGTATCGCCATTCTCACTAAATTCTCCTTCCTTGATTTCATCGTCATCCTCCTCCTCCTCCTCCTTAACTCCACTAGCATCATTAACCCCTTTTTCCTCCTTAATATCCGACTGTTTCTTTTTATCATACAAATCCTTTCCAACTGCCCAATCAATAAATACAGGTCTGCCCAAAAATGGTTTGCTATTCATTTTCAAGATGGCTCTTGCAGCATCAGCGGCATTTTGGTACTGTACAAAGGCACAGCCGACCATCGAGCCATCCAAACGTCGCACAATATTGACATCCTCAAGAACGCCTATTGTACCAAAGTGCTCTTTAAGTTTGTCTTCTGTCGCTTTAAATGATACATTGCGGACAATAAGACGGGCGCGCTTTTTCTTACGTCGCTCCTTATCATCTTTTAATTCTGATGGTGTTTTTAATGGAAACCTTGGCTTTTTGCGCTTCTTTTCTACAAATTGTTGATTTTGATCCCCATCTTCGTTAACCTCATGGCTGTCACTTTGTGAAGCATCGTCGTCAAATTGTTCTGAAAACATTTGATTTTAATTGGAGGTGATATTTTAAAGATAAAGAAAGAGATAGTTACCTTCTGGTTGTAGTAATGCCATTAAATATAATTATTTTATTTAATTAGGGTTTTACTTAATAGAAATTAAATGACACTGCATTGACTTGTTTACTATTTTTGCGGCTCGTGTAACTCGTTAGGGTTTGACAGCTCAATCACACGTGCTTCTCGTTCTAGCAGTTTTTATTTTATCACTAGTTAAGTTGCCAACACTGATACGAAATTATTGCAGTTTTATTAGGGTTAATTTTTTATGTGTTTAAAATTGGAAAAACCAAAACATTTATCATTTATTTATCAATAAAGAATCTTTTTAGGTCATAATTATCTTCAAAGTTTTAGACCTAGTAAATACTTTACACATGTTTAATAGGCACTTGATATTTAATTATATGTTAAGGTGTTAGGTTTCCTGTAACTTGCTAATTGGTTTTTTATTACATTTCAAAAATCCCTAATTGTTATTTAAACGACGGCAATAAAAATCTTGTTGAAAAATGGATTCTTTTTATTGAGTTCAATTTAAAAAAAAACTATTTTTACAAGCCAAGGTAATATTTCAACTCCTTTTCTCTTTCCAGGAACCAAACTTAATTTATATATAAAGAGCGACAAATCAGAAGGGGTCAGTCCGTAGTAAGAACTCAATCTGTGCAGTTCAAGATTGTTGAAAATATAAAGTTCTTGGAATTGTTTTCTAAAGTGAATTTAATTTTTATTTGTGAATTTAAATATTGTGAATTGTGAGTATAACGATTTTTTTTCTATCGATTAGTTTTATATAAATTGTGTAGCCTGTATGCCGGTGTATATATATATGTTGTCTGGCATTAATGCAAATCCAATTCAAAATATCCCAATATGGCGTCGCTATTTATTTATTTCTGAGTTTAGTTTGACAAGCTAATCTTGGTATAACGTAAAAAGTTGTTTTTATTTAAATTTAAGTGTTTTAAATAGTTTGTAATATTTCAGATTTTAAGTAGACCATGGCTGATCCACTAAGTACCTTGCGTCAGTACAATATCAACAAGAAGGAGATCATCGAGCGTGAAAGCCAAATTATATTTGGCGAATTCTCGTGGCGAAAAAATGTCAAGACAAATTATCTTAAATATGGGTAAGTACTAAAAACAGCAACCAAATCTTTGAATAAATTGCGCTTTAGCTGATCTCAACAATTCACTAACTACCAAAATTTGTTTTAGCTCCGGCAAAAAGGGCACCCCACGCGAATACTACACCTTGGAGTGTCTGCTGTACTTGCTCAAAAATGTGCAACTTCAGCACTCCGTATACGTCCGTCAATGTGCTGTAAGTATATTTAATCACCTTAAACATTGTTAAAGATTGCGCTAATAATTGATTTTTCAGGCTGAAGATATTCCGGCAGTAAATCGTCCTGATCGAAAAGAATTGTTAGCGTATCTCAATGGAGAAACAACGACATGTGCCAGCATCGACAAAAGTGCTCCGCTGGAGATTGCGGCGCAAGTCAAAAGACCCATGGAGCCAGATGGAGTGGAGTTGAGTGCAAAAAAAGCTCGCTATGAGGAGACCCAAGTGCAAAAAGTACGTGAACAACTGGCCAAACGTCTGGATGTGAACAAAAAGGAAGTCACCGTAAATATTGACAACATCAAGTCTCTGTCTGAGACTATGTCCGTGGAGAAAATTGCAGCCATCAAAGCAAAACGTCTCGCCAACAAACGTACGACAATTAAGCGCAACGACAACGAGGATTCGGCCGATTTGCGTGTCATTCTTGATTATGACGTTGACTCAACCAAGGATATTATAAGTCGAGAACGACAATGGCGGACAAGAACAACAATCCTGCAAAGCAGTGGAAAAGTAATTTCAAATATTTTTGGGTTGTCGATATAATACTAATTTACTGTTATTCACTATTATCAGATGTTTGCCAAAAACATATTGGCCCTGCTGCAGGGAATCAAGATGCGCGAGGAGGGACGCGGCCGTCCGGTGCAGGCACCAGTTCGCCTGACAGAACCGCCACGCATTAATCGGCCACAGAATCCACCGCAGTACAATCGTTACGATCAGGAGCGCTTTAACACCACACACAACGAAACTGAGGGTTTCCAAATTGATACTATGGGCACATACCATGGAATGACATTAAAATCGGTGACGCAAGGCAGCCAACAGGAGAAGAAAGCAGCCGCGGCGGCAGCACCTCAAAATGCCGCCGTCCCGCCAGGACGTGGAGTTAAAGAGATGGTACCGACAGCTCAGGCTCGCCTTTTGCCGTCCAATCATAAACGAATCTCGCGCACTCCAATCATTATCATTCCGGCCGCATTCACCAGCCTCATTACCATGTACAATGCTAAAGAGATTCTGCAGGATCTGAAGTTTGTGACCACCGATGAGAAAAAATCAAAGGGAGGACAACGTGAAAACGAACTGTTGATTCAGCGACGCAAAGACGGCAATGTTACGGTACCATATCGAATTATTGATAATCCGACAAAGTTATCCGAGGCCGACTGGAATCGAGTAGTGGCTGTATTTGTGATGGGACCTGCGTGGCAGTTCAAGGGATGGCCGTGGCGGGGAGATCCTGTTGAGATTTTCGCTAAAAGTAAGTTTCAATATTATCGTCCAATTGTAAACATGATTAACGTTGGTTTCTTTCTTTGAACAGTTGCAGCATTTCATTTGCGGTACGAGGACATGAAGTTGGACGCGAACGTGGCTCGGTGGGCAGTTTGCGTGCTCCCGTTGTCAAAAAATAAGCGTCATCTTGATCGCGCTGTTCTCATGAACTTCTGGGAAAGACTAGATAAACATATGATAAAAAACAAACCTGATTTACGATTTTAGTTAAATCTTATTCTTGATTTATTGTACCAACTCTTTGTTAGAATAGCTTTGTCGAGTTATTTAATACAATTAAATTTATTTGTGTACTATTACAATAAAAGTATAAAATCAATAGATAAA
>JANSTS010001271.1:19705-32056 GCA_026546915.1 Sylvicola fuscatus
CGTACATTTTAAGTCAGTTGGAGCTGAAAAATGTGCAATAATGGAATTTGTTGTATGACAGTTTACTAATTTAGTACTCTCGTCAAATACACATGTCACATCACATTTTTTGATTAAAAGTCAGTTTTTTTGATTAAAAAACGAATAACGATGCTTCTTATTCGATTTTGAATTGTTAAAAGTCGCAGAAAGCTAGTTGATTGTGCCACTTTAGCAGTTAATTAGGATCGATGTAACATAAACAAGTTTTCTGAAGTTATTTCAATAAACCGATCGAAAGTGAGAAGAGATCTCAGGATCTCAGGTAATGCAGTAAATGGAACTCTTTTCACATGCTGCATGAAATTAAACTGAATCTGTCTTACGAGATGAACACATTGACATAATGAACCAATATTTGTAAATAGCGTAACATTTAATTAAATATACCAGTTCTTATTAACCCAAATACTACGATCAATGTAAACGCCCATAACTGTTACAAAAATAGATTTGAAATATTATGTTACAACCTTTTAATTTATTGAAATATTTATTCCTCTCTTACCCGCATTATTGGCAAAACATTAAACTAACGGTTTTAGAGGTATCTATATGGCTTTTAAACAAAAATTCATACACCTGTGACAGCTTAGCCTTGAAAAAAAATGATAATTTAATTAAACATTACTACTAAAATGTTGTGGTTGTTGGTCATGTCGTGTTATACCTAAGTGAAACAAGTTCGAACGGACAGCAGAACATTCTGTTTATCAAACTGAAATATGTTTCTGCCTCATAAGTATCTTACAAGAATACATTTACTAACGTTTTATCGTTTCATTTATACAAATAATGTCTTCTATAAGTGTTCAGACCACCCTCGTATTTTCATTTATCTGCGGTATATATGAACTTAAATCGTGTTTTTAGAAGGACTGCAAGATCTTTGTATTCGCATTGTTCAAAAAAAATGTTGTCTTGTAAAAAAATCGTCTTCAGATTAAATAAACACAAATAAAATATTTAAAGAAGGTGAAAGTCGTTATTCTCTGCAATTTGCTATTGAGTATCTCCAATAACTAGGCTTGTATTCTTTCGTATGGTTAATGAATAAATGCAAAATTAAGTTTGGGTCAAAAGTAAAATTTAAATACTTCTGGATAAGTTTTAGAGATAATTTTTTCTTCAAAATATCTTAATCCATCATCCAATTTCCAAGGTAGAAGCACAATTCCAATTTTCTATGAGGTATGAACGCAAAAAAGAGAAATTCTCAAAAATATACATTAAATATGATCCAAGGTTCTCCGTTCTATCCAAACTGCACTTATTAGTTTACATTGTTCACGAAAATAACTAAAAATACCAACACCAGTGGCTCAACTTGCTCCATGAAAATTGGAATACAATGTCAGCATGTAAAACATATTTGAACATGTGCATTCAACTTTGTACGCTTTTTGCTGCAAATTGCGCATTCAATGGGAAACAATAGCAATCATAGCAAAAAACGTTACGCAAGATGAAAATATCGTTGGAAATTCAGCATTGACCTTTAATTTCTGTCCGACTGATTTGATGTTCTTTTATTACGCAATCAATGTCTTTAAACTGGAGTAATTATTCAGCAGAAAAACTTATCGTTTCACAAATAACAATGAATGCGAGTAAGTCATCGGCAAACCGGTTGTTGGTAGAAAAACTCCCGTCAAAGTGTATAACTGGAGTAATGATGAAAGAAATGCGTTTTTTGAATCATATGGTGATATGGGAAAGAACCGCGATTTCAAATTCGGGGATACCAGAAGCATTTTCTCCAGTTTGTTTTGTCATGAATCGTGATTCATTTTCTTTACATTTTCACCATTACAAAAATGGTGACACACAAGTGCTCATATCTTATACTATTTATTTAATTACAAAAATTGTAAAGTCAGCTCAAATCAGCGAGAAATTTATAAAATCTTGAAGACGATAACTGACCTTAAATGCGTATTAAGTTCCAATCAAATGACTTTAAAACATATTACGTGACGATACAATATTTTTTCTTGCGTACGATGGTTACAATACAAGAAAAACGCACTTGAGAGGCTCATTGCGAACATCCGTGACACGCGTTATTGAGCAGCAAAACGTGATGGTCCGAAGAAAAATTATTAAATACACCAAAGTATTTTTTATTTAAATTTATTACTTTTCATTTTGTACCTTAATTTAAATTTTAGAACAATATTTATTATTCTTAACAGTATTCTTTTTTATAATATAAGACATATATTTTTCTTAAATTTCTTTGCATTTAATTTATTTGTATTTACACCTAAAAATCAAAAATCACATATTCTTTTATGTTAATCCTTTATATAATTCACCATCATTCAAATTTTATGGGCTTTTATGCATTTTAAATTGTTTTCACATGTATTTTAATGTTTAATAATAATAAACAATATAGGTTTTCCTTAACTTTCGATTAATTCTTCCTTGAAGCTTCAAGGGTATATATTTTGATTTTTATTTTAATTCATAAAACATTTCACGTTTTTACGCAACATTCTAAATTGTGTTTTTGTCTGTATAACATATTTGTATTCCGTTCATGGAATAACGACAATATAATGTTTTTTTGCTGAGTATGTTTGCATTTTGCAACAGAAAAATTGTTTGCATGGAACACATTGCCGGAAGTGAGCTCATAGCAGTTTATTGTTATGGCGTCATACATATTTTAGTTTAGGAAGTTTAGGAGATCAGGACGCTAACACTTTCGAGATATCAACAAGTCGAAAGGGTATACCGCAAATATTGTAACACTAACAAAATGACGTTGAGCATTTTTATAAAACTTCTTTTTTTTTCAGAACGTAACGGTCCCAATGTGTTTGTAATATTAAAGAAAAAAAATAATCATTTTAAAAACAATCTTAAACATTTTTTGTTTTATAAAAAGTTTGTGTCTTAATATTCTTGGAATTTTCAAATTGCAACAACTTTTCAATTATGTGTAAAATTAACAGTAAGATTAATTTTCTTTCTATTTACAAGAAAATAACCTTTAAATAGCAAAACTCCTGTTTTTTTTTTCTCACAAGAAAAATACAAGTTTGATTGCATCTACAACATAAAAATGTGCATTGAACATATAAAAACATAACGGTATATAGGTATTATACAACATCAAATTAAAATTTAAAAAATGTGTATAACAATTTGTTGTTTGTATATTTATTAATTAAATTAATAATTTGTTTTACGTTAAAATTTAATCGTGATTTGTGCTCGGATATGGGAACATCGTAATTCGTTCGGCTGTAACCAAAAATGAAAAATGTAAAATCACAACTCGTCTCTTTTAAAAGCTGAGGAGAACTCACCATTGTGTTGTGATGTAAATGCGGTGGCATTTTTTGGTTTGGGCGGAAGACGCGGCGTCGTCTCGCCAGGAGAAAAGCGTGGCGAAATGTTGGTGCTACAAACGAAAGACAGGCAAATTAGAATGTTTAATCTGACGAGCAAATAGCAACGAAACCAACAGCTTACCTTTGCCGTCGTTGTTGGGCAACGGATGACGACGGTGGCGCTGACATTATGGATGTGGAATTATGCTGCACTTGATTGGCGGGCGTCGCAGGGCTGATAGCCGTCACAGACGGCGATGATGATACAGACACTGACTGCTGTTGGCCACCACCAGACGTCTGTTGCTGCTGTTGTTGTTGCTGTTGTTGCTGCTGCTGCTGTTGCGTCAATGCCGAATTTCGACGCCTCATTATTGTGCTTGTATGCGGCAACTTGAGACTGTGACTGCTGTGCGATGTCATTTCATCGCGTGGCGGTGCCATCTGCCGAGGACACATGACACGATGTGTGGAGCCAAGACGGGGCGGCAGCGGCGGTGGACTGATGTCACGCGGCGGCAACTGTGGTGCATCGGGTGCTTGTCGGTCCTGTGCTTGGGACGCCGCTTCGGATTCTTTGCGTTGACGACGTGGCGGCAATGGTGGCGGCGGCAAAGGAACGTGCTGAAAGACGTGCTGCTGTGCCGGATGCGGTACATTGACGTGTGGAGATATCGGCATCGGCGTCGGTTGAGAGTGGTGCGGTGTCGGCAGCGGCGGAGGTATCGATTGATGCTGCTCCAATGGCTGTGTGTCTCCAACAGGACTCATCTGACTTACCTCACTGCATTGACTTTGATGACTAAATGAAGACTGATATTGATGAGAATTACTGTCGTACATTGATGCACCAGAAGAACTGTAAATTTAATAGTTGCCGTTAATTTGAGATGCCATCTTTGTCAGCTCTGAACTTACTTTAAACTTAGCGTGCTATTGCTGGCACTATGATTTCTAACATTGGCTGAATTGCTTATCCTAATAGACGTGGTTGATTGTTGTGATGATTGCGACAAATGAAATGGCGAACGATTGTTGGTGGTGGTGGTGGTGGAGGCTTGCACCTCAACTCCACCTCCCGACGTTGGCTCATCATATATGTGATGTGGATGCTGTAAATTCTCGGGCACCATCTGCAAATGCTTGGGGCTGTGATGTGGAGGTTGCTTTGAGCTATACTCGTAGTAGCGAGGACTTTGAGAACCTGAGTGCATACTACTGAATCCTGAACTGGCCTGAGTCGCAATGCTTCCGTATCCTATTGAACCTGTAATACTGTCGGCACGTTTCGGCAGTTCAGGCGCTACACTCATTGACTGTGACACAATTGAGCTGGCGTCGAAATCACATGTCGTTATCGATGTTAGGCTCACTTGACTCTGGCAAATGTTCTTTAGTGTACTTCCACCAGATGCCAAATTGACGTTCGCAAATATCGAGTAGTCATGGGACATGGATGATTTGACTGCCGGCGGTGATTGTTCACCCTCGCTGTTATTCTGTTGGTGATGGTGCGTCTGCTGTGTCTGGTTGTCAGACGGACGATGATGGCTGCCTCTCAGTGTGCCTGTTGCCGATGTATTGTCTCGATTATTGTTATTGTTGTTGTGACGACGAGGTTTAATGCCAGGCGACTTTAGCGTTAGATCAGGCCATTTACGCGGAAACTTAAGCGGTTGTTTGCAATTGCGCGGTTCAATCCGGTTGGACTCGTCGTACAGTAAGGCAGCGACGTCTTCGTCCGTCATACCACGAAATGGATCCAGGTTTTCGAGGAAATTGCGAATTTTGGGATCAACCTTCAAGCAATACGGTTGATTCTGATACTGTTGGATTTCACCAGTGATCTCGGCTACTTTGCGTCGTTTGGCAAAGTTTATGAGTTTTGTGTCAGACAAAAAGTCTGGATTGCCAACCTCGATGTGCACAATATTGGTCTGATACATGCCAAAAAACGGCACACAGGGCGGATTTATGGAACGCAGCTTCTCCTTGTATCGCTTAAAGTGATGATGACTCAATTCCCGACATTCTTCTAGATAGTTGCGATAGCGCGCCGAGACCCCGGCAAACGTGTGATGTAGTCGATGTATGGAGGCGTCGCCCATGGCTGAGACCACCGACAGTACCCCATTAAAATTGTTAAGCTCTAGCAACACAACCATTACTTCGATGGCACGCGTCACCATGGCAACACGCTCCTCGTAGTTTTCCGCCTCAAGAATCGACTTCTCAAGCCACCGAGTGAACTGGAGGATAAAATATCGTTTGAGCAAAAAGTAAACACATCTCTAAAAATATACTTACATTTGTGGTGTGTTTCATTATCTTCAGCAAATTAGGACTCCTTCGCTCCCTGTCAGGTTTGGTCCACGCCAGTCCAACAAGTTCGGAACTCTTTACGTTCTTGTACAGTTCAAACTCTAAAATTGTCAACTGTCTCGCAAGCTCTAGAGGATGCAGTGTCAACAAATTGAATTCTGTCTCAGACACTTGCAGATGGTATTCAATGGCAGGTGGACTGTGTCCAAATGCAAAGGTAATCTGTTTGTGATTCTCTTCGTGTTCACTCTTACGCTGCACAATCTTCAGCACCGTCTCAACCCACTTGCGCATCGATTTCTCGTCGATGGTATCCAGGAAGGTTGACAAATTTTCCAACAAACTGGGATCACGTTCAAAATCATAGAAATGATGATCCACCCAATGTCGCAGCACATTGAGTACGCGCAACTGCACCGGCTGCATGTACTCCTTTTTGTAGCGCTTCCAATCCTCCTTCTGTGGATGCTTGTGTAACTTATCTAAATCAGTAATGGAGCTGTGGCCGTCCCCGAATTCATACACTAGACTGGGATCAGGAATGTTAAATCGCTCAATCAATAGTGTCAGCACTTCTTGGGGCGTCGAAAACGAACGATATGTCGTCAGAAACGTCCGGACCAGCATAGGATCAGCATTTTTGTGCCACGTCAAACGCTCAATTAGTTTGCACAGTGTCGCTCCCTTGATCGGCTTTGGATTTACTCGCGAATCCTCATCCATGATAATATTGCTATCACTGTCTGGCACTGCGAATTTGTACGACCTCGGCGGAGGTAATCGGAGCGGGTGCTCCTCGTCGTTGTTATCCAGAAATTTGTCTAAAATACGATCCAACATTGACTTGGTGTTTACCATAATCAAGTCGGCCATCCAGTCGTGTTTATGTTGCAAGCTGCGTGCCACCAAAATGACACTCTGCTCTTCACGCGGCGAAATTTCAATGATGTTTTTGTGCTCATCCGTGTCCGGTCGATCGATAATTTCGACCAGACGCATATAAAATTTCTCTTTGAAGCGAAACTCGTAGTTGTTTGATGCAGATCCAGTCTGACGACGAGTGTTTGCCTTGCACAGCACCAGTAGCCCGTCGAACAGGAACGCCTTGCGTTCGGTGATCTTTTTGCCCGACGTCAGCTTCTGGAATGTGTCCTCAGCTATGAATTCATTGCAAAATTGTCCCACATTTCCGACACTCTTATCCCAGTGTTCGACGCTGCTTTGCAGATCTTTGATCTTGTCGATAGCTAATTGACGGCGACCCCGACTGTTCATGCGGACCATGGCCTCTCGCGAATTTTTCGGTAGTGACGTCACTATTCTATGCAGCTCACACTGTAACGGTTGCAGTAACCCGTGCACCTGGTCAAAACTTTCCTTGTCCTCCTGACTGGGGCTCAGTGGCGTCAATTTTTGCACATAGTCCAGATAGAAAAATGCATGATAAATTGGGCCGAGCAGTAACTTGGGTAAATAAAACTTTACTGACTCAAGGAAACCATGACCAGCTGCTTTTAATTTGCTGTTGGCCTGAAAATGAATGACAAAAATGTTAAATTTTAATTTGGGATTAAACAAGAATCTAACTTACATCATGTTTGGATAACAGATGTTGAAGAGCGTCCCTTGACTGGCATGAAGTTATTTCCCGGGCGTACTTTGAGTAAACGTCAAATTCAGCGGCTTCGGCCAACTCTTCAAAGCAACTTCCAATGCATGGTGGCGTCTGCTCCTGCGACATCTCAATCACATCTTCTAGAGATCCTAACAATGTCACAGTTACTTCGTATATGTCCATAATATTTGAGAAAATCTGGTCAAGATCCTAGAAACATTAACAGGTAATAATCGCTTCTCGAGACATTAAGGACCACAAAATTTACCCTTTGGTCGTCGATAATCTCAATCAATTTCTCCCTAAATACTTTGATAATCATATGCAAATCACGTTGATACTGTTTTTCCTCGTGGATCAACTCTCTGACCATTTCGTCGTAGCTCAACGATGCACGAGGCGTCGGCGGTAGTGGGCTAGGAATCGGAGCAGCGCCGTCTCCTTGATAGAACATGTCCATCAGCACCTGCAAAGTCGAACCATCGTAAGGACAAATTTCCAGCATTGTTCCAAAATACAGCGAGAGAGAGAGAAAACATCAAGAAAATTTAGGGGAAAATAAGAAATACAGGCCAATATTCAAAGTAGTTCAAAAAACAGGTAAATTATATAAATTCAATATGATTTCATATGGAGATACATGATGTGGACTGATTAAAATTCAATAGTTGTACAAGTTATATAGTTAGTTGTTAGTTATTGATAATATTGCGTATCGTTTATTCCGTTAAATTTTAAAAATAAACAATATTGTGAGTATTGTAGGGGAATATGAAGAGCGACAGGGCGCAAGCAAATTCACACACAAGCATTTAACACTAAACATAGGATTTGGCACACAAAAACCAATAAGTTTAACGAAAAAAGCAACTTTTCCAACTCAAAACAAATACAACATTTAACATACATTTTATTGCAATAAATTATTAAATTTTCATTGGCAATCAGAAGTAGAAGAGACATCGTTGCCAACAAAAAAGTCACACCACAAAACGAAGTGCAATAAAATTGATTTTTCAATACTTAATACCAATTGAATCAAACTATATCAATTTTCCGCTGTTAAATGCCATTTCGAAAGAAATTGGCAAAACGTATTTATTCGCCGTACAACAAAAAAAAAGCACATCCTGAGTACATATTTCATCAAGTTGTCAACAAGCATAGGGAAATCCACAGGTTGATTGTGATTACATTAAACCAATAGGTAACCTTCGGACTTTCTACAAGAATTTTCCCGAAGACACAAAGCGCACGACCTTTGACATTTGCCGGCGCATACAAACAAACTTGAATTAATAACAACAGCTTGATCTTGATAAAACGAAAATGTCCATCTTTAAGCTGGTAATTATGTATTTCAATGTTTTTGATGCACGCAATTCGTAAGCGGACCAATCAAAACAGCGATAATGCATTTGGGTATTGATGATGAATTGAAAAAGTATTATTTTCCAGGATTTAAATAATGAGAAATGGCCACTAGAGCTTTCAATCATAAAACATCTTGAAAAGGTTCAGACAAATAATTCCAGGAATTTCTACATAGAAAAAGACAATCGAGGAAAAATAGGAATTAAGCTAATTGAGACTTTCTTTATAACTGAATTTTTTTTTTAATTGACGCTGCAATCATTGGAATTAAACGTAACGTTTGTTTTCTTGACCTTGAAATGAAATTTTAATATTATAGGCGTTTTCCTCAGAAAAGCGGATTACATAGTGTTGATTCAAATGGAAAATTTAATGTTTTCAACGGACGACTACACGAAAAAGCAGATCTTTCTTGTCCAATTTTACTTAAAAAAAAAGTTCATCGACATTTTTTTGGTTGTTGTTGTTGTTAATATTAATATTGTGACCATGCACAGACAATTAATAAACAAATATTAATTGAAATTCATTAGGTTTTGTTTTTTTTTTTTCCAATGATTTTATATAGAAAAATTGATATCAATTAATTGACACAAACAAACAAAATAATGGAGAAACAAACATTGGTAAATAATGTGAAAAAGGTTCATCCAATTGGTAAACGTAAAGAAATTACTACAAAGTTCTTTTGTTCTAATAATAAATGAGTTAACTGTAGAAATAAAAATCGAAATTAACGCAAATAAAACTAATCGAATCGATTGAAATGATAAATGAAGGCACCGCGTGACAAAACTATGTTTTGTGATTATTATATTATATATCATAAAAAATTATGTCACACAATGCTGCCATCAACATAAAACAGGATAAAATAAAATAAATTATTTGAATTGAAAACAATAGAACAGAAGGATGACAGTTGGGAAGATAATAATAAATAATTTTTGGAATAATAATTATTAATTAATATTTATTTATCAATCTACGTACCACCTTTTTGTGTTTTAATAAATTTTATATTTTGTTTCGAGTGTTTGAATGTGTTTTCGCATGTTGATCAATTTGAATGTCAATATCATTATGTAATATGTGTATTTGTTTTGTATGCATTGTATTTGTGTGAAAGAGGACAGCATGAAAAACATAAATATAAAATTGCAACATATAATTAAATGTAGTTAATTAATTTTAGTTTTATTGTTTTTTTTTTAAATATAAAATCGTCATATTCAAATTAGAAACAAACATTAAATAAACCGGCTCTATTAATAAACACTGAACCAAAAAAACGAAACATTAACAATTCATAATTATTATGCTAGTTAGTACAACAGAACAAAAAACCATAAACAAAGAGAGCTGAAGCAATTCAAATGTTGCAAAACATTTAAATTTTACTCTTTCAGACGTTCGCCTTTTGTTAATTATATTCAAAATGTCGCTTTAAATGTAAATCGATTATTTGCTTTCAAATAAAAACAAAAAATAAACAAAACAGAATGTTTTTTTCTTCTTCAAATGTATATATATATATCGAAAAGAGAGGGGGCTCAAACCTTGTCAGCACACATGGCGATCTCAATGTCTTCTCGTGAAATTTCACTGTGGTGGATATTCTTCACATAGTTTCCAGACAGCTTCAAAATATCAGCGGAAATGTACTCCAGCACAGCGACTAAATACAGCGACACGGAACTGTCGATCTTGTATTGAAGCACCTCCTGCAGGGGGGGGAGCGAGAGGAAAATCGTTTAGTATACAGAAATTAAGTTTCAAGATCAAAAATCTAAATTGTAAATACAACTTTTCGTCTCAAAAAAATATTCACCACATAAATTCAATAAGTAAAAAAGAAAAAAGGAGGAAAACAAGAAAACAATCTCAAGGCGCATAAAGTACCTTTTGCAACATGGCATGCACTCTGTCAACTGGAAGCACCGATTTCTTCTTTTTCGACTTGTCGATTGTTTCGCGTGCTTCAGTGAGCGCCCATTTGTCAATGGGTCGTGGAAATGTCTTGCCGATCCGCTCCTCAATATCCTACAGCAAGAAAACAACATTAATCAACTGCGCCACATATTCTTCAAGTCAAAACTAAATTAACCTGTATGGTATGTGGTGACGGTTTGGAACAGAGCGTGGAAAGGAGGCGCAGACACAAACTCTCCACATAGAGGAGAGCATCCTCGCGTGCAGACAATGATGGATGGACCTGCTCCAGCACCTGCGAAAAGAACATTACCGATACACATAAAGATCGCGGCCACTTGGTAAAGGCGAACATGTTTTTACCTTTCGAAGGGCGGACACAAACAGACCCTTCCATTTGGCCGCATTTTCACTCTTCTCAAAATCATAGTCGGCAGAATCGGTGGCCAAATGCTGTCCCGAAAACATCATCATTTGCCGAGTGAGGAGGGTTGCCGCACTTCTCGCCTCACTGACGTTTCTCTATCGCGGCGTCAAGCTGCTTATCTTCGTTCTAGCTGCTGCTACTGCTGTTATTGTTGTCCCACCCATTTCATTTCACTTTCAATGACAATCGTTTGTGTTTAATTAACAATAAAACTACCAGCCACTTGTAATTTCGGAACCTGCTGCACAAAACTCGCGGAGACTAACTCCTTCTCCTGCAACGTTTGGCTGCCGCGCACTTTGACAGTGTTGTTTTTTTTTTCTTCTCGTACAATAATTTATATGGGGTTTTATTGTGACTAATGTGGCGTTATTTGACTTGCTCAACGATATGTTCCAGAGAAGAAAAACACTTGCATTCAACACTGTGCATACCTGGCTAACGGAAAATTTTCGCAAATGGAAGAAAATTTGACATTTGCGTGCTTTAAAACAAATCAATTTTATTCTCTGTTTTTTTTTTGTGTATTTTTTATCTGTACGCTTTTCGTTTTTCCCTTTTTTTCCTCTTCGCCAAAGTCTGTGTAGGGGAATTTTTCACATTCGTCTTACGGCAATTGCGTTCTTAACCCGTTCTACACTGGTTTCCACATTATTAATGATTTATGCAACATAGGAATTGTATTTTTGTACTTGAATCCCTTTCTTTCACTTAATCTTTTCTCAATTTTCGATAATTTTCTTCGCCTTTTTTGACAAATATTCCTTTATTTTTCTATATCTATATAAAAATATCGTCGAAACCATTCGGCTTTGCTATAATTCTGTGTTGCCATTGCAAAGTGCGCTATTTTATATTTAACAATCTTTAAAAAATTCCCAGTGACAAAGCCATCCTGGGTTATTTATTATCAGCGGGTTTGTACGACAAATACATTTGTATTCATTTCATTATTCTATTTATTTGATTTTAAGTTCATATAATTTAATTAAATTTGGCAATAGAGATTTTTTTAAAAACAGTTTTCAGAAACATGTTTTGATACTTGCTGAAACCCTTTAAAAAGTGTATTGATTTAGTATTAAATTAAATTTAAAAGGATATATTAGTAAATCTATGATGTGAATTTTTTTAGTTGCATCAAACGTGAATTTGTTTGTTACTTAACACTTTAAAAACTATTGGGAATGATTTATAATAGCAGAAATTTGGATTTGTGAGTTTTCAATGCATAGGTTTTTATGTATAATATCATTAATTCACGCAGCCGATAATATTTTCAAATTAAATTTTCGTAT